>CAWWDY010002448.1:0-27893 GCA_963942605.1 Poecilus cupreus
AGGTTTCTTTCGTTCGAAACGGTGGATTTTTGTGAAATCACGATAAAACTGCTGTTTTAAACTTGCAAAAACATAGAAAAACGCTGTTTTGAACTATTCAAACTGATAAATTCATGTTTCTTTCGTGTGAAACGGCGATTTATGAGAAATGACGATAAAATTGCTGTTTTAAACTTGCAAAAACATAGAAAAACGCTGTTTTTAACTATTCAAACTGATAAATTCAGGTTTCTTTCGTGTGAAACGGCGATTTATGAGAAATGACGATAAAATTGCTGTTTTAAACTTGCAAAAAAATAGAAAAACGCTGTTTTTAACTATTCAAACTGACAAATTCATGTTTCTTTCGTGTGAAACGGCGTTTTATGAGAAATGACGATAAAATTGCTGTTTTAAACTTGCAAAAACATAGAAAAACGCTGTTTTGAACTATTCAAACTGACAAATTCATGTTTCTTTCGTGTGAAACGGCGATTTATGAGAAATGACGATAAAATTGCTGTTTTAAACTTGCAAAAACATAGAAAAACGCTGTTTTTAACTATTCAAACTGATAAATTCAGGTTTCTTTCGTGTGAAACGGCGATTTATGAGAAATGACGATAAAATTGCTGTTTTAAACTTGCAAAAACATAGAAAAACGCTGTTTTTAACTATTCAAACTGACAAATTCATGTTTCTTTCGTGTGAAACGGCGTTTTATGAGAAATGACGATAAAATTGCTGTTTTAAACTTGCAAAAACATAGAAAAACGCTGTTTTCAACTATTCAAACTGACAAATTCATGTTTCTTTCGTGTGAAACGGCGATTTATGAGAAATGACGATAAAATTGCTGTTTTAAACTTGCAAAAACATAGAAAAACGCTGTTTTGAACTATTCAAACTGACAAATTCATGTTTCTTTCGTGTGAAACGGCGATTTATGAGAAATGACGATAAAATTGCTGTTTTAAACTTGCAAAAACATAGAAAAACGCTGTTTTTAACTATTCAAACTGATAAATTCGTGTTTCTTTCGTGTGAAACGGCGATTTATGAGAAATGACGATAAAATTGCTGTTTTAAACTTGCAAAAACATAGAAAAACGCTGTTTTTAACTATTCAAACTGATAAATTTCTTTCGTTCGAAACGGTGGATTTTTGTGAAATCACGATAAAACTGCTGTTTTAAACTTGCAAACACATAGAAAAACTCTGTTTTGAACTATTCAAACTGATAAATTCATGTTTCTTTCGTGTGAAACGGCGATTTATGAGAAATGACGATAAAATTGCTGTTTTAAACTTGCAAAAACATATAAAAACGCTGTTTTTAACTATTCAAACTGATAAATTCAGGTTTCTTTCGTGTGAAACGGCGATTTATGAGAAATGACGATAAAATTGCTGTTTTAAACTTGCAAAAACATAGAAAAACGCTGTTTTTAACTATTCAAACTGACAAATTCATGTTTCTTTCGTGTGAAACGGCGTTTTATGAGAAATGACGATAAAATTGCTGTTTTAAACTTGCAAAAACATAGAAAAACGCTGTTTTCAACTATTCAAACTGACAAATTCATTTTTCTTTCGTGTGAAACGGCGATTTATGAGAAATGACGATAAAATTGCTGTTTTAAACTTGCAAAAACATAGAAAAACGCTGTTTTGAACTATTCAAACTGACAAATTCATGTTTCTTTCGTGTGAAACGGCGATTTATGAGAAATGACGATAAAATTGCTGTTTTAAACTTGCAAAAACATAGAAAAACGCTGTTTTTAACTATTCAAACTGATAAATTCGTGTTTCTTTCGTGTGAAACGGCGATTTATGAGAAATGACGATAAAATTGCTGTTTTAAACTTGCAAAAACATAGAAAAACGCTGTTTTTAACTATTCAAACTGATAAATTTCTTTCGTTCGAAACGGTGGATTTTTGTGAAATCACGATAAAACTGCTGTTTTAAACTTGCAAACACATAGAAAAACTCTGTTTTGAACTATTCAAACTGATAAATTCATGTTTCTTTCGTGTGAAACGGCGATTTATGAGAAATGACGATAAAATTGCTGTTTTAAACTTGCAAAAACATATAAAAACGCTGTTTTTAACTATTCAAACTGATAAATTCAGGTTTCTTTCGTGTGAAACGGCGATTTATGAGAAATGACGATAAAATTGCTGTTTTAAAATTGCAAAAACATAGAAAAACGCTGTTTTTAACTATTCAAACTGACAAATTCATGTTTCTTTCGTGTGAAACGGCGATTTATGAGAAATAACGATAAAATTGCTGTTTTAAACTTGCAAAAACATAGAAAAACGCTGTTTTCAACTATTCAAACTGACAAATTCATGTTTCTTTCGTGTGAAACGGCGATTTATGAGAAATGACGATAAAATTGCTGTTTTAAACATGAAAAAACATAGAAAAACGCTGTTTTTAACTATTCAAACTGATAAATTCAGGTTTCTTTCGTGTGAAACGGCGATTTATGAGAAATGACGATAAAATTGCTGTTTTAAACTTGCAAAAACATAGAAAAACGCTGTTTTTAACTATTCAAACTGATAAATTCAGGTTTCTTTCGTGGAAACGGCGATTTATGAGAAATGACGATAAAATTGCTGTTTTAAACTTGCAAAAACATAGAAAAACGCTGTTTTTAACTATTCAAACTGATAAATTCAGGTTTCTTTCGTTCGAAACGGTGGATTTTTGTGAAATCACGATAAAACTGCTGTTTTAAACTTGCAAAAACAATAGAAAAACTCTGTTTTGAACTATTCAAACTGATAAATTCATGTTTCTTTCGTGTGAAACGGCGATTTATGAGAAATGACGATAAAATTGCTGTTTTAAACTTGCAAAAACATAGAAAAACGCTGTTTTTAACTATTCAAACTGATAAATTCAGGTTTCTTTCGTGTGAAACGGCGATTTATGAGAAATGACGATAAAATTGCTGTTTTAAACTTGCAAAAACATAGAAAAACGCTGTTTTTAACTATTCAAACTGACAAATTCATGTTTCTTTCGTGTGAAACGGCGATTTATGAGAAATGACGATAAAATTGCTGTTTTAAACTTGCAAAAACATAGAAAAACGCTGTTTTCAACTATTCAAACTGACAAATTCATGTTTCTTTCGTGTGAAACGGCGATTTATGAGAAATGACGATAAAATTGCTGTTTTAAACATGAAAAAACATAGAAAAACGCTGTTTTTAACTATTCAAACTGATAAATTCAGGTTTCTTTCGTGTGAAACGGCGATTTATGAGAAATGACGATAAAATTGCTGTTTTAAACTTGCAAAAACATAGAAAAACGCTGTTTTTAACTATTCAAACTGATAAATTCAGGTTTCTTTCGTGTAAAACGGCGATTTATGAGAAATGACGATAAAATTGCTGTTTTAAACTTGCAAAAACATAGAAAAACGCTGTTTTTAACTATTCAAACTGATATATTCAGGTTTCTTTCGTTCGAAACGGTGGATTTTTGTGAAATCACGATAAAACTGCTGTTTTAAACTTGCAAAAACAATAGAAAAACTCTGTTTTGAACTATTCAAACTGATAAATTCATGTTTCTTTCGTGTGAAACGGCGATTTATGAGAAATGACGATAAAATTGCTGTTTTAAACTTGCAAAAACATAGAAAAACGCTGTTTTTAACTATTCAAACTGATAAATTCAGGTTTCTTTCGTGTGAAACGGCGATTTATGAGAAATGACGATAAAATTGCTGTTTTAAACTTGCAAAAACATAGAAAAACGCTGTTTTAAACTATTCAAACTGATAAATTCGTGTTTCTTTCGTGTGAAACGGCGATTTATGAGAAATGACGATAAAATTGCTGTTTTAAACTTGCAAAAACATAGAAAAACGCTGTTTTTAACTATTCAAACTGACAAATTCATGTTTCTTTCGTGTGAAACGGCGATTTATGAGAAATGACGATAAAATTGCTGTTTTAAACTTGCAAAAACATAGAAAAACGCTGTTTTCAACTATTCAAACTGACAAATTCATGTTTCTTTCGTGTGAAACGGCGATTTATGAGAAATGACGATAAAATTGCTGTTATAAACATGAAAAAACATAGAAAAACGCTGTTTTGAACTATTCAAACTGACAAATTCATGTTTCTTTCGTGTGAAACGGCGATTTATGAGAAATGACGATAAAATTGCTGTTTTAAACTTGCAAAAACATAGAAAAACGCTGTTTTGAACTATTCAAACTGACAAATTCATGTTTCTTTCGTGTGAAACGGCGATTTATGAGAAATGACGATAAAATTGCTGTTTTAAACTTGCAAAAACATAGAAAACGCTGTTTTTAACTATTCAAACTGATAAATTCATGTTTCTTTCGTGTGAAACGGCGATTTATGAGAAATGACGATAAAATTGCTGTTTTAAACTTGCAAAAACATAGAAAAATGCTGTTTTTAACTATTCAAACTGATAAATTCAGGTTTCTTTCGTTCGAAACGGTGGATTTTTGTGAAATCACGATAAAACTGCTGTTTTAAACTTGCAAAAACATAGAAAAACGCTGTTTTGAACTATTCAAACTGATAAATTCATGTTTCTTTCGTGTGAAACGGCGATTTATGAGAAATGACGATAAAATTGCTGTTTTAAACTTGCAAAAACATAGAAAAACGTTGTTTTTAACTATTCAAACTGATAAATTCAGGTTTCTTTCGTGTGAAACGGCGATTTATGAGAAATGACGATAAAATTGCTGTTTTAAACTTGCAAAAACATAGAAAAACGCTGTTTTTAACTATTCAAACTGACAAATTCATGTTTTTTTCGTGTGAAACGGCGTTTTATGAGAAATGACGATAAAATTGCTGTTTTAAACTTGCAAAAACATAGAAAACGCTGTTTTGAACTATTCAAACTGACAAATTCATGTTTCTTTCGTGTGAAACGGCGATTTATGAGAAATGACGATAAAATTGCTGTTTTAAACTTGCAAAAACATAGAACAACGCTGTTTTCAACTATTCAAACTGACAAATTCATGTTTCTTTCGTGTGAAACGGCGATTTATGAGAAATGACGATAAAATTGCTGTTTTAAACTTGCAAAAACATAGAAAACGCTGTTTTTAACTATTCAAACTGATAAATTCATGTTTCTTTCGTGTGAAACGGCGATTTATGAGAAATGACGATAAAATTGCTGTTTTAAACTTGCAAAAACATAGAAAAATGCTGTTTTTAACTATTCAAACTGATAAATTCAGGTTTCTTTCGTTCGAAACGGTGGATTTTTGTGAAATCACGATAAAACTGCTGTTTTAAACTTGCAAAAACATAGAAAAACGCTGTTTTGAACTATTCAAACTGATAAATTCATGTTTCTTTCGTGTGAAACGGCGATTTATGAGAAATGACGATAAAATTGCTGTTTTAAACTTGCAAAAACATAGAAAAACGCTGTTTTTAACTATTCAAACTGATAAATTCAGGTTTCTTTCGTGTAAAACGGCGATTTATGAGAAATGACGATAAAATTGCTGTTTTAAACTTGCAAAAACATAGAAAAACGCTGTTTTTAACTATTCAAACTGATATATTCAGGTTTCTTTCGTTCGAAACGGTGGATTTTTGTGAAATCACGATAAAACTGCTGTTTTAAACTTGCAAAAACAATAGAAAAACTCTGTTTTGAACTATTCAAACTGATAAATTCATGTTTCTTTCGTGTGAAACGGCGATTTATGAGAAATGACGATAAAATTGCTGTTTTAAACTTGCAAAAACATAGAAAAACGCTGTTTTTAACTATTCAAACTGATAAATTCAGGTTTCTTTCGTGTGAAACGGCGATTTATGAGAAATGACGATAAAATTGCTGTTTTAAACTTGCAAAAACATAGAAAAACGCTGTTTTAAACTATTCAAACTGATAAATTCGTGTTTCTTTCGTGTGAAACGGCGATTTATGAGAAATGACGATAAAATTGCTGTTTTAAACTTGCAAAAACATAGAAAAACGCTGTTTTTAACTATTCAAACTGACAAATTCATGTTTCTTTCGTGTGAAACGGCGATTTATGAGAAATGACGATAAAATTGCTGTTTTAAACTTGCAAAAACATAGAAAAACGCTGTTTTCAACTATTCAAACTGACAAATTCATGTTTCTTTCGTGTGAAACGGCGATTTATGAGAAATGACGATAAAATTGCTGTTATAAACATGAAAAAACATAGAAAAACGCTGTTTTGAACTATTCAAACTGACAAATTCATGTTTCTTTCGTGTGAAACGGCGATTTATGAGAAATGACGATAAAATTGCTGTTTTAAACTTGCAAAAACATAGAAAAACGCTGTTTTGAACTATTCAAACTGACAAATTCATGTTTCTTTCGTGTGAAACGGCGATTTATGAGAAATGACGATAAAATTGCTGTTTTAAACTTGCAAAAACATAGAAAACGCTGTTTTTAACTATTCAAACTGATAAATTCATGTTTCTTTCGTGTGAAACGGCGATTTATGAGAAATGACGATAAAATTGCTGTTTTAAACTTGCAAAAACATAGAAAAATGCTGTTTTTAACTATTCAAACTGATAAATTCAGGTTTCTTTCGTTCGAAACGGTGGATTTTTGTGAAATCACGATAAAACTGCTGTTTTAAACTTGCAAAAACATAGAAAAACGCTGTTTTGAACTATTCAAACTGATAAATTCATGTTTCTTTCGTGTGAAACGGCGATTTATGAGAAATGACGATAAAATTGCTGTTTTAAACTTGCAAAAACATAGAAAAACGTTGTTTTTAACTATTCAAACTGATAAATTCAGGTTTCTTTCGTGTGAAACGGCGATTTATGAGAAATGACGATAAAATTGCTGTTTTAAACTTGCAAAAACATAGAAAAACGCTGTTTTTAACTATTCAAACTGACAAATTCATGTTTTTTTCGTGTGAAACGGCGTTTTATGAGAAATGACGATAAAATTGCTGTTTTAAACTTGCAAAAACATAGAAAACGCTGTTTTGAACTATTCAAACTGACAAATTCATGTTTCTTTCGTGTGAAACGGCGATTTATGAGAAATGACGATAAAATTGCTGTTTTAAACTTGCAAAAACATAGAACAACGCTGTTTTCAACTATTCAAACTGACAAATTCATGTTTCTTTCGTGTGAAACGGCGATTTATGAGAAATGACGATAAAATTGCTGTTTTAAACATGAAAAAACATAGAAAAACGCTATTTTGAACTATTCAAACTGACAAATTCATGTTTCTTTCGTGTGAAACGGCGATTTATGAGAAATGACGATAAAATTGCTGTTTTAAACTTGCAAAAACATAGAAAAACGCTGTTTTGAACTATTCAAACTGACAAATTCATGTTTCTTTCGTGTGAAACGGCGATTTATGAGAAATGGCGATAAAATTGCTGTTTTAAACTTGCAAAAACATAGAAAAACGCTGTTTTTAACTATTCAAACTGATAAATTCATGTTTCTTTTGTGTGAAACGGCGATTTATGAGAAATGACGATAAAATTGCTGTTTTAAACTTGCAAAAACATAGAAAAACGCTGTTTTTAACTATTCAAACTGATAAATTCAGGTTTCTTTTGTTCGAAACGGTGGATTTTTGTGAAATCACGATAAAACTGCTGTTTTAAACTTGCAAAAACATAGAAAAACGCTGTTTTGAACTATTCAAACTGATAAATTCATGTTTCTTTCGTGTGAAACAGCGATTTATGAGAAATGACGATTATAATTGCTGTTTTAAACTTGCAAAAACATAGAAAAACGCTGTTTTTAACTATTCAAACTGACAAATTTATGTTTTTTTCGTGTGAAACGGCGTTTTATGAGAAATGACGATAAAATTGCTGTTTTAAACTTGCAAAAACATAAAAAAACGCTGTTTTGAACTATTCAAACTGACAAATTCATGTTTCTTTCGTGTGAAACGGCGATTTATGAGAAATGACGATAAAATTGCTGTTTTAAACTTGCAAAAACATAGAAAAACGCTGTTTTTAACTATTCAAACCGATAAATTCATGTTTCTTTCGTGTGAAACGGCGATTTATGAGAAATGACGATAAAATTGCTGTTTTAAACTTGCAAAAACATAGAAAAACGCTGTTTTTAACTATTCAAACTGATAAATTCAGGTTTCTTTCGTTTGAAACGGTGGATTTTTGTAAAATCACGATAAAACTGCTGTTTTAAACTTGCAAAAACATAGAAAAACGCTGTTTTGAACTATTCAAACCGATAAATTCATGTTTCTTTCGTGTGAAACGGCGATTTATGAGAAATGACGATAAAATTGCTGTTTTAAACTTGCAAAAACATAGAATAACGCTGTTTTTAACTATTCAAACTGATAAATTCAGGTTTCTTTCGTGTGAAACGGCGATTTATGAGAAATGACGATAAAATTGCTGTTTTAAACTTGCAAAAACATAGAAAAACGCTGTTTTTAACTATTCAAACTGACAAATTCATGTTTCTTTCGTGTGAAACGGCGTTTTATGAGAAATGACGATAAAATTGCTGTTTTAAACTTGCAAAAACATAGAAAAACGCTGTTTTGAACTATTCAAACTGACAAATTCATGTTTCTTTCGTGTGAAACGGCGATTTATGAGAAATGACGATAAAATTGCTGTTTTAAACTTGCAAAAACATAGATAAACGCTGTTTTGAACTATTCAAACTGACAAATTCATGTTTCTTTCGTGTGAAACGGCGATTTATGAGAAATGGCGATAAAATTGCTGTTTTAAACTTGCAAAAACATAGAAAAACGCTGTTTTTAACTATTCAAACCGATAAATTCATGTTTCTTTCGTGTGAAACGGCGATTTATGAGAAATGACGATAAAATTGCTGTTTTAAACTTGCAAAAACATAGAAAAACGCTGTTTTTAACTATTCAAACTGATAAATTCAGGTTTCTTTCGTTCGAAACGGTGGATTTTTGTAAAATCACGATAAAACTGCTGTTTTAAACTTGCAAAAACATAGAAAAACGCTGTTTTGAACTATTCAAACCGATAAATTCATGTTTCTTTCGTGTGAAACGGCGATTTATGAGAAATGACGATAAAATTGCTGTTTTAAACTTGCAAAAACATAGAAAAACGCTGTTTTTAACTATTCAAACTGATAAATTCAGGTTTCTTTCGTGTGAAACGGCGATTTATGAGAAATGACGATAAAATTGCTGTTTTAAACTTGCAAAAACATAGAAAAACGCTGTTTTTAACTATTCAAACTGACAAATTCATGTTTCTTTCGTGTGAAACGGCGTTTTATGAGAAATGACGATAAAATTGCTGTTTTAAACTTGCAAAAACATAGAAAAACGCTGTTTTGAACTATTCAAACTGACAAATTCATGTTTCTTTCGTGTGAAACGGCGATTTATGAGAAATGACGATAAAATTGCTGTTTTAAACTTGCAAAAACATAGATAAACGCTGTTTTGAACTATTCAAACTGACAAATTCATGTTTCTTTCGTGTGAAACGGCGATTTATGAGAAATGACGATAAAATTGCTGTTTTAAACTTGCAAAAACATAGAAAAACGCTGTTTTTAACTATTCAAACTGATAAATTCAGGTTTCTTTCGTTCGAAACGGTGGATTTTTGTGAAATCACGATAAAACTGCTGTTTTAAACTTGCAAAAACATAGAAAAACTCTGTTTTGAACTATTCAAACTGATAAATTCATGTTTCTTTCGTGTGAAACGGTGATTTATGAGAAATGACGATAAAATTGCTGTTTTAAACTTGCAAAAACATAGAAAAACGCTGTTTTAACTATTCAAACTGATAAATTCAGGTTTCTTTCGTGTGAAACGGCGATTTATGAGAAATGACGATAAAATTGCTGTTTTAAACTTGCAAAAACATAGAAAAACGCTGTTTTTAACTATTCAAAATGACAAATTCATGTTTCTTTCGTGTGAAACGGCGTTTTATGAGAAATGACGATAAAATTGCTGTTTTAAACTTGCAAAAACATAGAAAAACGCTGTTTTGAACTATTCAAACTGACAAATTCATGTTTCTTTCGTGTGAAACGGCGATTTATGAGAAATGACGATAAAATTGCTGTTTTAAACTTGCAAAAACATAGAAAAACGCTGTTTTCAACTATTCAAACTGACAAATTCATGTTTCTTTCGTGTGAAACGGCGATTTATGAGAAATGACGATAAAATTGCCGTTTTAAACTTGCAAAAACATAGAAAAACGCTGTTTTGAACTATTCAAACTGACATATTCATGTTTCTTTCGTGTGAAACGGCGATTTATGAGAAATGACGATAAAATTGCTGTTTTAAACATGAAAAAACATAGAAAAACGCTGTTTTGAACTATTCAAACTGACAAATTCATGTTTCTTTCGTGTGAAACGGCGATTTATGAGAAATGACGATAAAATTGCCGTTTTAAACTTGCAAAAACATAGAAATACGCTGTTTTGAACTATTCAAACTGACAAATTCATGTTTCTTTCGTGTGAAACGGCGATTTATGAGAAATGACGATAAAATTGCTGTTTTAAACTTGCAAAAACATAGAAAAACTCTGTTTTTAACTATTCAAACTGATAAATTCATGTTTCTTTCGTGTGAAACTGCGATTTATGAGAAATGACGATAAAATTGCTGTTTTAAACTTGCAAAAACATAGAAAAACGCTGTTTTTAACTATTCAAACTGATAAATTCAGGTTTCTTTCGTTCGAAACGGTGGATTTTTGTGAAATCACGATAAAACTGCTGTTTTAAACTTGCAAAAACATAGAAAAATGCTGTTTTGAACTATTCAAACTGATAAATTCATGTTTCTATCGTGTGAAACGGCGATTTATGAGAAATGACGATAAAATTGCTGTTTTAAACTTGCAAAAACATAGAAAAACGCTGTTTTTAACTATTCAAACTGATAAATTCAGGTTTCTTTCGTGTGAAACGGCGATTTAATAGAAATGACGATAAAATTGCTGTTTTAAA
Organism: Poecilus cupreus; assembly: GCA_963942605.1. NCBI lineage: Eukaryota > Metazoa > Arthropoda > Insecta > Coleoptera > Carabidae > Poecilus > Poecilus cupreus. The sequence continues at coordinate 11,036 of CAWWDY010002448.1, forward strand.
CTTGCAAAAACATAGAAAAACGCTGTTTTTAACTATTCAAACTGACAAATTCATGTTTTTTTCGTGTGAAACGGCGTTTTATGAGAAATGACGATAAAATTGCTGTTTTAAACTTGCAAAAACATAGAAAAACGCTGTTTTGAACTATTCAAACTGACAAATTCATGTTTCTTTCGTGTGAAACGGCGATTTATGAGAAATGACGATAAAATTGCTGTTTTAAACTTGCAAAAACATAGAAAAACGCTGTTTTCAACTATTCAAACTGACAAATTCATGTTTCTTTCATGTGAAACGGCGATTTATGAGAAATGACGATAAAATTGCTGTTTTAAACATGAAAAAACATAGAAAAACGCTATTTTGAACTATTCAAACTGACAAATTCATGTTTCTTTCGTGTGAAACGGCGATTTATGAGAAATGACGATAAAATTGCTGTTTTAAACTTGCAAAAACATAGAAAAACGCTGTTTTGAACTATTCAAACTGACAAATTCATGTTTCTTTCGTGTGAAACGGCGATTTATGAGAAATGACGATAAAATTGCTGTTTTAAACTTGCAAAAACATAGAAAAACGCTGTTTTTAACTATTCAAACTGATAAATTCATGTTTCTTTCGTGTGAAACGGCGATTTATGAGAAATGACGATAAAATTGCTGTTTTAAACTTGCAAAAACATAGAAAAACGCTGTTTTTAACTATTCAAACTGATAAATTCAGGTTTTTTTCGTGTGAAACGGCGATTTATGAGAAATGACGATAAAATTGCTGTTTTAAACTTGCAAAAACATAGAAAAACGCTGTTTTTAACTATTCAAACTGATAAATTCAGGTTTCTTTCGTGTGAAACGGCGATTTATGAGAAATGACGATAAAATTGCTGTTTTAAACTTGCAAAAACATAGAAAAACGCTGTTTTTAACTATTCAAACTGATAAATTCAGGTTTCTTTCGTTCGAAACGGTGGATTTTTGTGAAATCACGATAAAACTGCTGTTTTAAACTTGCAAAAACATAGAAAACTCTGTTTTGAACTATTCAAACTGATAAATTCATGTTTCTTTCGTGTGAAACGGCGATTTATGAGAAATGACGATAAAATTGCTGTTTTAAACTTGCAAAAACATAGAAAAACGCTGTTTTTAACTATTCAAACTGATAAATTCAGGTTTCTTTCGTGTGAAACGGCGATTTATGAGAAATGACGATAAAATTGCTGTTTTAAACTTGCAAAAACATAGAAGAACGCTGTTTTTAACTATTCAAACTGACAAATTCATGTTTCTTTCGTGTGAAACGGCGTTTTATGAGAAATGACGATAAAATTGCTGTTTTAAACTTGCAAAAACATAGAAAAACGCTGTTTTGAACTATTCAAACTGACAAATTCATGTTTCTTTTGTGTGAAACGGCGATTTATGAGAAATGACGATAAAATTGCTGTTTTAAACTTGCAAAAACATAGAAAAACGCTGTTTTCAACTATTCAAACTGACAAATTCATGTTTCTTTCGTGTGAAACGGCGATTTATGAGAAATGACGATAAAATTGCTGTTTTAAACATGAAAAAACATAGAAAAACGCTGTTTTGAACTATTCAAACTGACAAATTCTAGTTTCTTTCGTGTGAAACGGCGATTTATGAGAAATGACGATAAAATTGCTGTTTTAAACTTGCAAAAACATAGAAAAACGCTGTTTTGAACTATTCAAACTGACAAATTCATGTTTCTTTCGTGTAAAACGGCGATTTATGAGAAATGACGATTAAATTGCTGTTTTAAACTTGCAAAAACATAGAAAAACGCTGTTTTTAACTATTCAAACTGATAAATTCAGGTTTCTTTCGTGTGAAACGGCGATTTATGAGAAATGACGATAAAATTGCTGTTTTAAACTTGCAAAAACATAGAAAAACGCTGTTTTTAACTATTCAAACTGATAAATTCAGGTTTCTTTCGTTCGAAACGGTGGATTTTCGTGAAATCACGATAAAACTGCTGTTTTAAACTTGCAAAAACATAGAAAAACGCTGTTTTGAACAATTCAAACCGATAAATTCATGTTTCTTTCGTGTGAAACGGCGATTTATGAGAAATGACGATAAAATTGCTGTTTTAAACTTGCAAAAACATAGAAAAACGCTGTTTTTAACTATTCAAACTGATAAATTCAGGTTTCTTTCGTTCGAAACGATGGATTTTTGTGAAATCACGATAAAACTGCTGTTTTAAACTTGCAAAAACATAGAAAAACTCTGTTTTGAACTATTCAAACTGATAAATTCATGTTTCTTTCGTGTGAAACGGCGATTTATGAGAAATGACGATAAAATTGCTGTTTTAAACTTGCAAAAACATAGAAAAACGCTGTTTTTAACTATTCAAACTGATAAATTCAGGTTTCTTCCGTGTGAAACGGCGATTTATGAGAAATGACGATAAAATTGCTGTTTTAAACTTGCAAAAACATAGAAGAACGCTGTTTTTAACTATTCAAACTGACAAATTCATGTTTCTTTCGTGTGAAACGGCGTTTTATGAGAAATGACGATAAAATTGCTGTTTTAAACTTGCAAAAACATAGAAAAACGCTGTTTTCAACTATTCAAACTGACAAATTCATGTTTCTTTCGTGTGAAACGGCGATTTATGAGAAATGACGATAAAATTGCTGTTTTAAACTTGCAAAAACATAGAAAAACGCTGTTTTCAACTATTCAAACTGACAAATTCATGTTTCTTTCGTGTGAAACGGCGATTTATGAGAAATGACGATAAAATTGCTGTTTTAAACATGAAAAAACATAGAAAAACGCTGTTTTGAACTATTCAAACTGACAAATTCCAGTTTCTTTTGTGTGAAACGGCGATTTATGAGAAATGACGATAAAATTGCTGTTTTAAACTTGCAAAAACATAGAAAAACGCTGTTTTGAACTATTCAAACTGACAAATTCATGTTTCTTTCGTGTAAAACGGCGATTTATGAGAAATGACGATAAAATTGCTGTTTTAAACTTGCAAAAACATAGAAAAACGCTGTTTTTAACTATTCAAACTGATAAATTCATGTTTCTTTCGTGTGAAACGGCGATTTATGAGAAATGACGATAAAATTGCTGTTTTAAACTTGCAAAAACATAGAAAAACGCTGTTTTTAACTATTCAAACTGATAAATTCAGGTTTCTTTCGTGTGAAACGGCGATTTATGAGAAATGACGATAAAATTGCTGTTTAAAACTTGCAAAAACATAGAAAAACGCTGTTTTTAACTATTCAAACTGATAAATTCAGGTTTCTTTCGTTCGAAACGGCGATTTATGAGAAATGACGATAAAATTGCTGTTTTAAACTTGCAAAAACATAGAAAAACGCTGTTTTTAACTATTCAAACTGATAAATTCAGGTTTCTTTCGTTCGAAACGGTGGATTTTTGTGAAATCACGATAAAACTGCTGTTTTAAACATGCAAAAACATAGAAAAACTCTGTTTTGAACTATTTAAACTGATAAATTCATGTTTCTTTCGTGTGAAACGGCGATTTATGAGAAATGACGATAAAATTGCTGTTTTAAACTTGCAAAAACATAGAAAAACGCTGTTTTTAACTATTCAAACTGATAAATTCAGGTTTCTTTCGTGTGAAACGGCGATTTATGAGAAATGACGATAAAATTGCTGTTTTAAACTTGCGAAAACATAGAAGAACGCTGTTTTTAACTATTCAAACTGACAAATTCATGTTTCTTTCGTGTGAAACGGCGTTTTATGAGAAATGACGATAAAATTGCTGTTTTAAACTTGCAAAAACATAGAAAAACGCTGTTTTTAACTATTCAAACTGATAAATTCAGGTTTCTTTCGTGTGAAACGGCGATTTATGAGAAATGACGATAAAATTGCTGTTTTAAACTTGCAAAAACATAGAAAAACGCTGTTTTTAACTATTCAAACTGATAAATTCAGGTTTCTTTCGTTCGAAACGGTGGATTTTTGTGAAATCACGATAAAACTGCTGTTTTAAACTTGCAAAAACATAGAAAAACTCTGTTTTGAACTATTCAAACTGATAAATTCATGTTTCTTTCGTGTGAAACGGCGATTTATGAGAAATGACGATAAAATTGCTGTTTTAAACTTGCAAAAACATAGAAAAACGCTGTTTTTAACTATTTAAACTGATAAATTCAGGTTTCTTTCGTGTGAAACGGCGATTTATGAGAAATGACGATAAAATTGCTGTTTTAAACTTGCAAAAACATAGAAGAACGCTGTTTTTAACTATTCAAACTGGCAAATTCATGTTTCTTTCGTGTGAAACGGCGTTTTATGAGAAATGACGATAAAATTGCTGTTTTAAACTTGCAAAAACATAGAAAAACGCTGTTTTGAACTATTCAAACTGACAAATTCATGTTTCTTTCGTGTGAAACGGCGATTTATGAGAAATGACGATTATATTGCTGTTTTAAACTTGCAAAAACATAGAAAAACGCTGTTTTTAACTATTCAAACTGATAAATTCAGGTTTCTTTCGTGTGAAACGGCGATTTATGAGAAATGACGATAAAATTGCTGTTTTAAACATGCAAAAACATAGAAGAACGCTGTTTTTAACTATTCAAACTGACAAATTCATGTTTCTTTCGTGTGAAACGGCGTTTTATGAGAAATGACGATAAAATTGCTGTTTTAAACTTGCAAAAACATAGAAAAACGCTGTTTTGAACTATTCAAACTGACAAATTCATGTTTCTTTCGTGTGAAACGGCGATTTATGAGAAATGACGATAAAATTGCTGTTTTAAACTTGCAAAAACATAGAAAAACGCTGTTTTCAACTATTCAAACTGACAAATTCATGTTTCTTTCGTGTGAAACGGCGATTTATGAGAAATGACGATAAAATTGCTGTTTTAAACATGAAAAAACATAGAAAAACGCTGTTTTGAACTATTCAAACTGACAAATTCTAGATTCTTTTGTGTGAAACGGCGATTTATGAGAAATGACGATAAAATTGCTGTTTTAAACTTGCAAAAACATAGAAAAACGCTGTTTTGAACTATTCAAACTGACAAATTCATGTTTCTTTCGTGTGAAACGGCGTTTTATGAGAAATGACGATAAAATTGCTGTTTTAAACTTGCAAAAACATAGAAAAACGCTGTTTTGAACTATTCAAACTGACAAATTCATGTTTCTTTCGTGTGAAACGGCGATTTATGAGAAATGACGATAAAATTGCTGTTTTAAACTTGCAAAAACATAGAAAAACGCTGTTTTCAACTATTCAAACTGACAAATTCATGTTTCTTTCGTGTGAAACGGCGATTTATGAGAAATGACGATAAAATTGCTGTTTTAAACATGAAAAAACATAGAAAAACGCTGTTTTGAACTATTCAAACTGACAAATTCTAGTTTCTTTCGTGTGAAACGGCGATTTATGAGAAATGACGATAAAATTGCTGTTTTAAACTTGCAAAAACATAGAAAAACGCTGTTTTGAACTATTTTAACTGACAAATTCATGTTTCTTTCGTGTAAAACGGCGATTTATGAGAAATGACGATAAAATTGCTGTTTTAAACTTGCAAAAACATAGAAAAACGCTGTTTTTAACTATTCAAACTGATAAATTCATGTTTCTTTCGTGTGAAACGGCGATTTATGAAAAATGACTATAAAATTGCTGTTTTAAACTTGCAAAAACATAGAAAAACGCTGTTTTTAACTATTCAAACTGATAAATTCAGGTTTCTTTCGTGTGAAACGGCGATTTATGAGAAATGACGATAAAATTGCTGTTTTAAACTTGCAAAAACATAGAAAAACGCTGTTTTTAACTATTCAAACTGATAAATTCAGGTTTCTTTCGTTCGAAACGGTGGATTTTTGTGAAATCACGATAAAACTGCTGTTTTAAACTTGCAAAAACATAGAAAAACGCTGTTTTGAACAATTCAAACCGATAAATTCATGTTTCTTTCGTGTGAAACGGCGATTTATGAGAAATGACGATAAAATTGCTGTTTTAAACTTGCAAAAACATAGAAAAACGCTGTTTTTAACTATTCAAACTGATAAATTCAGGTTTCTTTCGTGTGAAACGGTGATTTATGAGAAATGACGATAAAATTGCTGTTTTAAACTTGCAAAAACATAGAAAAACGCTGTTTTTAACTATTCAAACTGATAAATTCAGATTTCTTTCGTTCGAAACGGTGGATTTTTGTGAAATCACGATAAAACTGCTGTTTTAAACTTGCAAAAACATAGAAAAACTCTGTTTTGAACTATTCAAACTGATAAATTCATGTTTCTTTCGTGTGAAACGGCGATTTATGAGAAATGACGATAAAATTGCTGTTTTAAACTTGCAAAAACATAGAAAAACGCTGTTTTTAACTATTCAAACTGATAAATTCAGGTTTCTTTCGTGTGAAACGGCGATTTATGAGAAATGACGATAAAATTGCTGTTTTAAACTTGCAAAAACATAGAAGAACGCTGTTTTTAACTATTCGAACTGACAAATTCATGTTTCTTTCGTGTGAAACGGCGTTTTATGAGAAATGACGATAAAATTGCTGTTTTAAACTTGCAAAAACATAGAAAAACGCTGTTTTGAACTATTCAAACTGACAAATTCATGTTTCTTTCGTGTGAAACGGCGATTTATGAGAAATGACGATAAAATTGCTGTTTTGAACTTGCAAAAACATAGAAAAACGCTGTTTTCAACTATTCAAACTGACAAATTCATGTTTCTTTCGTGTGAAACGGCGATTTATGGGAAATGACGATAAAATTGCTGTTTTAAACTTGCAAAAACATAGAAAAACGCTGTTTTTAACTATTCAAACTGATAAATTCATGTTTCTTTCGTGTGAAACGGCGATTTATGAGAAATGACGATAAAATTGCTGTTTTAAACTTGCAAAAACATAGAAAAACGCTGTTTTTAACTATTCAAACTGATAAATTCAGGTTTCTTTCGTTCGAAACGGTGGATTTTTGTGAAATCACGATAAAACTGCTGTTTTAAACTTGCAAAAACATAGAAAAACGCTGTTTTGAACTATTCAAACTGATAAATTCATGTTTCTTTCGTGTGAAACGGCGATTTATGAGAAATGACGATAAAATTGCTGTTTAAAACTTGCAAAAACATAGAAAAACGCTGTTTTTAACTATTCAAACTGATAAATTCAGGTTTCTTTCGTGTGAAACGGCGATTTATGAGAAATGACGATAAAATTGCTGTTTTAAACTTGCAAAAACATAGAAAAACGCTGTTTTTAACTATTCAAACTGACAAATTCATGTTTTTTTCGTGTGAAACGGCGTTTTATGAGAAATGACGATAAAATTGCTGTTTTAAAGTTGCAAAAACATAGAAAAACGCTGTTTTGAACTATTCAAACTGACAAATTCATGTTTCTTTCGTGTGAAACGGCGATTTATGAGAAATGACGATAAAATTGCTGTTTTAAACTTGCAAAAACATAGAACAACGCTGTTTTCAACTATTCAAACTGACAAATTCATGTTTCTTTCGTGTGAAACGGCGATTTATGAGAAATGACGATAAAATTGCTGTTTTAAACTTGCAAAAACATAGAAAAACGCTGTTTTTAACTATTCAAACTGATAAATTCAGGTTTCTTTCGTTCGAAACGGTGGATTTTTGTGAAATCACGATAAAACTGCTGTTTTAATCTTGCAAAAACATAGAAAAACGCTGTTTTGAATTTTTCAAACTGATAAATTCATATTTCTTTCGTGTGAAACGGCGATTTATGAGAAATGACGATAAAATTGCTGTTTTAAAACTTGCAAAAACATAGAAAAACGCTGTTTTTAACTATTCAAACTGATAAATTCAGGTTTCTTTCGTGTGAAACGGCGATTTATGAGAAATGACGATAAAATTGCTGTTTTAAACTTGCAAAAACATAGAAAAACGCTGTTTTTAACTATTCAAACTGACAAATTCATGTTTTTTTCGTGGTAAACGGCGTTTTGTGAGAAATGACGATAAAATTGCTGTTTTAAACTTGCAAAAACATAGAAAAACGCTGTTTTGAACTATTCAAACTGACAAATTTATGTTTCTTTCGTGTGAAACGGCGATTTATGAGAAATGACGATAAAATTGCTGTTTTAAACTTGCAAAAACATAGAACAACGCTGTTTTCAACTATTCAAACTGACAAATTCATGTTTCTTTCGTGTGAAACGGCGATTTATGAAAAATGACGATAAAATTGCTGTTTTAAACATGAAAAAACATAGAAAAACGCTATTTTGAACTATTCAAACTGACAAATTCATGATTCTTTCGTGTGAAACGGCGATTTATGAGAAATGACGATAAAATTGCTGTTTTAAACTTGCAAAAACATAGAAAAACGCTGTTTTGAACTATTCAAACTGACAAAATCATGTTTCTTTCGTGTGAAACGGCGATTTATTAGAAATGACGATAAAATTGCTGTTTTAAACTTGCAAAAACATAGAAAAACGCTGTTTTTAACCTTTCAAACTGATAAATTCATGTTTCTTTCGTGTGAAACGGCGATTTATGAGAAATGACGATAAAATTGCTGTTTTAAACTTGCAAAAACATAGAAAAACGCTGTTTTTAACTATTCAAACTGATAAATTCAGGTTTCTTTCGTTCGAAACGGTGGATTTTTGTAAAATCACGATAAAACTGCTGTTTTAAACTTGCAAAAACATAGAAAAACGCTGTTTTTAACTATTCAAACTGACAAATTCATGTTTCTTTCGTGTGAAAAGGCGTTTTATGAGAAATGACGATAAAATTGCTGTTTTAAACTTGCAAAAACATAGAAAAACGCTGTTTTGAACTATTCAAACTGACAAATTCATGTTTCTTTCGTGTGAAACGGCGATTTATGAGAAATGACGATAAAATTGCTGTTTTAAACTTGCAAAAACATAGAAAAACGCTGTTTTCAACTATTCAAACTGACAAATTCATGTTTCTTTCGTGTGAAACGGCGATTTATGAGAAATGACGATAAAATTGCTGTTTTAAACATGAAAAAACATAGAAAAACGCTGTTTTGAACTATTCAAACTGACAAATTCTAGATTCTTTCGTGTGAAACGGCGATTTATGAGAAATGACGATAAAATTGCTGTTTTAAACTTGCAAAAACATAGAAAAACGCTGTTTTGAACTATTCAAACTGACAAATTCATGTTTCTTTCGTGTGAAACGGCGATTTATGAGAAATGACGATAAAATTGCTGTTTTAAACTTGCAAAAACATAGAAAAACGCTGTTTTCAACTATTCAAACTGACAAATTCATGTTTCTTTCGTGTAAAACGGCGATTTATGAGAAATGACGATAAAATTGCTGTTTAAAACTTGCAAAAACATAGAAAAACGCTGTTTTTAACTATTCAAACTGATAAATTCAGGTTTCTTTCGTGTGAAACGGCGACTTATGAGAAATGACGATAAAATTGCTGTTTTAAACTTGCAAAAACATAGAAAAACGCTGTTTTTAACTATTCAAACTGACAAATTCATGTTTTTTTTTGTGTGAAACGGCGTTTTATGAGAAATGACGATAAAATTGCTGTTTTAAACTTGCAAAAACATAGAAAAACGCTGTTTTGAACTATTCAAACTGACAAATTCATGTTTCTTTCGTGTAAAACGGCGATTTATGAGAAATGACGATAAAATTGCTGTTTTAAACTTGCAAAAACATAGAACAACGATGTTTTCAACTATTCAAACTGACAAATTCATGTTTCTTTCGTGTGAAACGGCGATTTATGAGAAATGACGATAAAATTGCTGTTTTAAACTTGCAAAAACATAGAAAAACGCTGTTTTGAACTATTCAAACTGACAAAATCATGTTTCTTTCGTGTGAAACGGCGATTCATGAGAAATGACGATAAAATTGCTGTTTTAAACTTGCAAAAACATAGAAAAACGCTGTTTTTAACTATTCAAACTGATAAATTCATGTTTCTTTCGTGTGAAACGGCGATTTATGAGAAATGACGATAAAATTGCTGTTTTAAACTTGCAAAAACATAGAAAAACGCTGTTTTTAACTATTCAAACTGATAAATTCAGGTTTCTTTCGTTCGAAACGGTGGATTTTTGTAAAATCACGATAAAACTGCTGTTTTAAACTTGCAAAAACATAGAAAAACGCTGTTTTGAACTATTCAAACCGATAAATTCATGTTTCTTTCGTGTGAAACGGCGATTTATGAGAAATGACGATAAAATTGCTGTTTTAAACATGAAAAAACATAGAAAAACGCTGTTTTGAACTATTCAAACTGACAAATTCATGTTTCTTTCGTGTGAAACGGCGATTTATGAGAAATGACGATAAAATTGCTGTTTTAAACTTGCAAAAACATAGAAAAACGCTGTTTTGAACTATTCAAACTGACAAATTCATGTTTCTTTCGTGTGAAACGGCGATTTATGAGAAATGACGATAAAATTGCTGTTTTAAACTTGCAAAAACATAGAAAAACGCTGTTTTTAACTATTCAAACTGATAAATTCATGTTTCTTTCGTGTGAAACGGCGATTTATGAGAAATGACGATAAAATTGCTGTTTTAAACTTGCAAAAACATAGAAAAACGCTGTTTTTAACTATTCAAACTGATAAATTCAGGTTTCTTTTGTGTGAAACGGCGATTTATGAGAAATGACGATAAAATTGCTGTTTTAAACTTGCAAAAACATAGAAAAACGCTGTTTTTAACTATTCAAACTGACAAATTCATGTTTCTTTCGTGTGAAACGGCGTTTTATGAGAAATGACGATAAATTTGCTGTTTTAAACTTGCAAAAACATAGAAAAACGCTGTTTTGAACTATTCAAACTGACAAATTCATGTTTCTTTCGTGTGAAACGGCGATTTATGAGAAATGACAATATAATTGCTGTTTTAAACTTGCAAAAACATAGAAAAACGCTGTTTTGAACTATTCAAACTGACAAATTCATGTTTCTTTCGTGTGAAACGGCGATTTATGAGAAATGACGATAAAATTGCTGTTTTAAACTTGCAAAAACATAGAAAAACGCTGTTTTTAACTATTCAAACTGATAAATTCGTGTTTCTTTCGTGTGAAACGGCGATTTATGAGAAATGACGATAAAATTGCTGTTTTAAACTTGCAAAAACATAGAAAAACGCTGTTTTTAACTATTCAAACTGATAAATTCAGGTTTCTTTCGTTCGAAACGGTGGATTTTTGTGAAATCACGATAAAACTGCTGTTTTAAACTTGCAAAAACATAGAAAAACTCTGTTTTGAACTATTCAAACTGATAAATTCATGTTTCTTTCGTGTGAAACAGCGATTTATGAGAAATGACGATAAAATTGCTGTTTTAAACTTGCAAAAACATAGAAAAACGCTGTTTTTAACTATTCAAACTGATAAATTCAGGTTTCTTTCGTGTGAAACGGCGATTTATGAGAAATGACGATAAAATTGCTGTTTTAAACTTGCAAAAACATAGAAAAACGCTGTTTTTAACTATTCAAACTGACAAATTCATGTTTCTTTCGTGTGAAACGGCGTTTTATGAGAAATGACGATAAAATTGCTGTTTTAAACTTGCAAAAACATAGAAAAACGCTGTTTTGAACTATTCAAACTTATTAATTCATGTTTCTTTTGTGTGAAACGGCGATTTATGAGAAATGACGATAAAATTGCTGTTTTAAACTTGCAAAAACATAGAAAAACGCTGTTTTCAACTATTCAAACTGACAAATTCATGTTTCTTTCGTGTGAAACGGCGATTTATGAGAAATGACGATAAAATTGCTGTTTTAAACATGAAAAAACATAGAAAAACGCTATTTTGAACTATTCAAACTGACAAATTCATGTTTCTTTCCTGTAAAACGGCGATTTATGAGAAATGACGATAAAATTGCTGTTTTAAACTTGCAAAAACATAGAAAAACGCTGTTTTGAACTATTCAAACTGACAAATTCATGTTACTTTCGTGTGAAACGGCGATTTATGAGAAATGACGATAAAATTGCTGTTTTAAACTTGCAAAAACATAGAAAAACGCTGTTTTTAACTATTCAAACTGATAAATTCATGTTTCTTTCGTGTGAAACGGCGATTTATGAGAAATGACGATAAAATTGCTGTTTTAAACTTGCAAAAACATAGAAAAACGCTGTTTTTAACTATTCAAACTGATAAATTCAGGTTTCTTTCGTTCGAAACTGTGGATTTTTGTGAAATCACAATAAAACTGCTGTTTTAAACTTGCAAAAACATAGAAAAACGCTGTTTTGAACAATTCAAACCGATAAATTAATGTTTCTTTCGTGTGAAACGGCGATTTATGAGAAATGACGATAAAATTGCTGTTTTAAACTTGCAAAAACATAGAAAAACGCTGTTTTTAACTATTCAAACTGATAAAGTCAGGTTTCTTTCGTGTGAAACGGCGATTTATGAGAAATGACGATAAAATTGCTGTTTTAAACTAGCAAAAACATAGAAAAACGCTGTTTTTAACTATTCAAACTGACAAATTCATGTTTCTTTCGTGTGAAACGGCGTTTTATGAGAAATGACGATAAAATTGCTGTTTTAAACTTGCAAAAACATAGAAAAACGCTGTTTTGAACTATTCAAACTGACAAATTCATGTTTCTTTCGTGTGAAACGGCGATTTATGAGAAATGACAATATAATTGCTGTTTTAAACTTGCAAAAACATAGAAAAACGCTGTTTTGAACTATTCAAACTGACAAATTCATGTTTCTTTCGTGTGAAACGGCGATTTATGAGAAATGACGATAAAATTGCTGTTTTAAACTTGCAAAAACATAGAAAAACGCTGTTTTTAACTATTCAAACTGATAAATTCGTGTTTCTTTCGTGTGAAACGGCGATTTATGAGAAATGACGATAAAATTGCTGTTTTAAACTTGCAAAAACATAGAAAAACGCTGTTTTTAACTATTCAAACTGATAAATTCAGGTTTCTTTCGTTCGAAACGGTGGATTTTTGTGAAATCACGATAAAACTGCTGTTTTAAACTTGCAAAAACATAGAAAAACTCTGTTTTGAACTATTCAAACTGATAAATTCATGTTTCTTTCGTGTGAAACAGCGATTTATGAGAAATGACGATAAAATTGCTGTTTTAAACTTGCAAAAACATAGAAAAACGCTGTTTTTAACTATTCAAACTGATAAATTCAGGTTTCTTTCGTGTGAAACGGCGATTTATGAGAAATGACGATAAAATTGCTGTTTTAAACTTGCAAAAACATAGAAAAACGCTGTTTTAACTATTCAAACTGACAAATTCATGTTTCTTTCGTGTGAAACGGCGTTTTATGAGAAATGACGATAAAATTGCTGTTTTAAACTTGCAAAAACATAGAAAAACGCTGTTTTGAACTATTCAAACTTATTAATTCATGTTTCTTTTGTGTGAAACGGCGATTTATGAGAAATGACGATAAAATTGCTGTTTTAAACTTGCAAAAACATAGAAAAACGCTGTTTTCAACTATTCAAACTGACAAATTCATGTTTCTTTCGTGTGAAACGGCGATTTATGAGAAATGACGATAAAATTGCTGTTTTAAACATGAAAAAACATAGAAAAACGCTATTTTGAACTATTCAAACTGACAAATTCATGTTTCTTTCCTGTAAAACGGCGATTTATGAGAAATGACGATAAAATTGCTGTTTTAAACTTGCAAAAACATAGAAAAACGCTGTTTTGAACTATTCAAACTGACAAATTCATGTTACTTTCGTGTGAAACGGCGATTTATGAGAAATGACGATAAAATTGCTGTTTTAAACTTGCAAAAACATAGAAAAACGCTGTTTTTAACTATTCAAACTGATAAATTCATGTTTCTTTCGTGTGAAACGGCGATTTATGAGAAATGACGATAAAATTGCTGTTTTAAACTTGCAAAAACATAGAAAAACGCTGTTTTTAACTATTCAAACTGATAAATTCAGGTTTCTTTCGTTCGAAACTGTGGATTTTTGTGAAATCACAATAAAACTGCTGTTTTAAACTTGCAAAAACATAGAAAAACGCTGTTTTGAACAATTCAAACCGATAAATTAATGTTTCTTTCGTGTGAAACGGCGATTTATGAGAAATGACGATAAAATTGCTGTTTTAAACTTGCAAAAACATAGAAAAACGCTGTTTTTAACTATTCAAACTGATAAAGTCAGGTTTCTTTCGTGTGAAACGGCGATTTATGAGAAATGACGATAAAATTGCTGTTTTAAACTAGCAAAAACATAGAAAAACGCTGTTTTTAACTATTCAAACTGACAAATTCATGTTTCTTTCGTGTGAAACGGCGTTTTATGAGAAATGACGATAAAATTGCTGTTTTAAACTTGCAAAAACATAGAAAAACGCTGTTTTGAACTATTCAAACTGACAAATTCATGTTTCTTTCGTGTGAAACGGCGATTTATGAGAAATGACGATAAAATTGCTGTTATAAACTTGCAAAAAACATAGAAAAACGCTGTTTTGAACTATTCAAACTGACAAATTCATGTTTCTTTCGTGTGAAACGGCGATTTATGAGAAATGACGATAAAATTGCTGTTTTAAACTTGCAAAAACATAGAAAAACGCTGTTTTTAACTATTCAAACTGATAAATTCGTGTTTCTTTCGTGTGAAACGGCGATTTATGAGAAATGACGATAAAATTGCTGTTTTAAACTTGCAAAAACATAGAAAAACGCTGTTTTTAACTAATCAAACTGATAAATTCAGGTTTCTTTCGTTCGAAACGGTGGATTTTTGTGAAATCACGATAAAACTGCTGTTTTAAACTTGCAAAAACATAGAAAAACTCTGTTTTGAACTATTCAAACTGACAAATTCATGTTTCTTTCCTGTGAAACGGCGATTTATGAGAAATGACGATAAAATTGCTGTTTTAAACTTGCAAAAACATAGAAAAACGCTGTTTTGAACTATTCAAACTGACAAATTCATGTTACTTTCGTGTGAAACGGCGATTTGTGAGAAATGACGATAAAATTGCTGTTTTAAACTTGCAAAAACATAGAAAAACGCTGTTTTTAACTATTCAAACTGATAAATTCATGTTTCTTTCGTGTGAAACGGCGATTTATGAGAAATGACGATAAAATTGCTGTTTTAAACTTGCAAAAAACATAGAAAAACGCTGTTTTTAACTATTCAAACTGATAAATTCAGGTTTCTTTCGTTCGAAACGGTAGATTTTTGTGAAATCACAATAAAACTGCTGTTTTAAACTTGCAAAAACATAGAAAAACGCTGTTTTGAACAATTCAAACCGATAAATTAATGTTTCTTTCGTGTGAAACGGCGATTTATGAGAAATGACGATAAAATTGCTGTTTTAACTTGCAAAAACATAGAAAAACGCTGTTTTTAACTATTCAAACTGATAAATTCAGGTTTCTTTCGTGTGAAACGGCGATTTATGAGAAATGACGATAAAATTGCTGTTTTAAACTAGCAAAAACATAGAAAAACGCTGTTTTTAACTATTCAAACTGACAAATTCATGTTTCTTTCGTGTGAAACGGCGTTTTATGAGAAATGACGATAAAATTACTGTTTTAAACTTGCAAAAACATAGAAAAACGCTGTTTTGAACTATTCAAACTGACAAATTCATGTTTCTTTCGTGTGAAACGGCGATTTATGAGAAATGACGTGACGATAAAATTGCTGTTTTATACTTGCAAAAAACATAGAAAAACGCTGTTTTGAACTATTCAAACTGACAAATTCATGTTTCTTTCGTGTGAAACGGCGATTTATGAGAAATGACGATAAAATTGCTGTTTTAAACTTGCAAAAACATAGAAAAAACGCTGTTTTTAACTATTCAAACTGATAAATTCGTGTTTCTTTCGTGTGAAACGGCGATTTATGAGAAATGACGATAAAATTGCTGTTTTAAACTTGCAAAAACATAGAAAAACGCTGTTTTTAACTAATCAAACTGATAAATTCAGGTTTCTTTCGTTCGAAAACGGTGGATTTTTGTGAAATCACGATAACACTGCTGTTTTAAACTTGCAAAAACATAGAAAAAACTCTGTTTTGAACTATTCAAACTGATAAATTCATGTTTCTTTCGTGTGAAACGGCGATTTATGAGAAATGACGATAAAATTGCTGTTTTAAACTTGCAAAAACATAGAAAAACGCTGTTTTTAACTATTCAAACTGATAAATTCAGGTTTCTTTCGTGTGAAACGGCGATTTAATGAGAAATGACGATAAAATTGCTGTTTTAAACTTGCAAAAACATAGAAGAACGCTGTTTTTAACTATTCAAACTGACAAATTCATGTTTCTTTCGTGTGAAACGGCGTTTTATAAGAAATGACGATAAAATTGCTGTTTTAAACTTGCAAAAACATAGAAAAACGCTGTTTTGAACTATTCAAACTGACAAATTCATGTTTCTTTCGTGTGAAACGGCGATTTATGAGAAATGACGATAAAATTGCTGTTTTAAACTTGCAAAAACATAGAACAACGCTGTTTTCAACTATTCAAACTGACAAATTCATGTTTCTTTCGTGTGAAACGGCGATTTATGAGAAATGACGATAAAATTGCTGTTTTAAACATGAAAAAACATAGAAAAACGCTATTTTGAACTATTCAAACTGACAAATTCATGTTTCTTTCGTGTGAAACGGCGATTTATGAGAAATGACGATAAAATTGCTGTTTTAAACTTGCAAAAACATAGAAAAAACGCTGTTT
>CAWWDY010002449.1:0-59032 GCA_963942605.1 Poecilus cupreus
AAAACACCGTTTTCAAGAATTTAAACTGTCATATTCATGTTTTTGTCGTGTATAATAGCTAATGTTGGTGAAAGCAAGATAAAAATGCTTTTTTCAGCTTGCAAAAACATACAAAATGCTGTTTTCAAGTATTTAAACTGTCATATTCATGTTTCTGTCGTGTATAATAGCTAATGTTGGTAAAAGCAAGATAAAAATGCTGTTTTAAGCATGCAACATCATACAAAACACCGTTTTCAAGTATTTAAACTGTCATATTCATGTAAATGTCGTGTGTAATGGCTTATGTTTGTAAAATAGAGATAAAATAGCTGTTTTCAGCTTGCAAAAACATACAAAACACCATTTTCAAGTATTTAAACTGTCATATTCATGTTTCTGTCGTGTATAATAGCTAATGTTGGTGAAAGCAAGATAAAAATGCTGTTTTAAGCAATCAAAAGCATACAAAACACCGTTTTCAAGTATTTAAACTGTCATATTCATGTATATGTCGTCTGTAATGGCTTATGTTTGCAAAATCAAGATAAAATAGCTGTTTTCAGCTTGCAAAAACATACAAAATGCTGTTTTCAAGTATTTAAACTGTCATATTCATGTTTCTGTCGTGTATAATAGCTAATGATGGTGAAAGCAAAATAAAAATGCTGTTTTAAGCATGCAAAAGCATACAAAACACCGCTTTCATGTATTTAAACTGTCATATTCATGTTTCTGTCGTGTATAATAGCTAATGTTGGTGAAAGGATGATAAAAATGTTGTTTTAAGCATGCAAAAGCATACAAAACACCGTTTTCTAGTATTTAAACTGTCATATTCATGTTTCAGTCGTGTATAATAGCCAATGTTGGTGAAAGCAAGATAAAAATGCTGTTTTAAGCATGCAAAAGCATACAAAACACCGTTTTCAAGTATTTAAACTGTCATATTCATGTTTCTGTCGTGTATAATAGCTAATGTTGGTGAAAGCAAGATAAAAATGCTGTTTTAAGCATGCAAAAGCATACAAAACACATTTTTCAAGTATTTAAACTGTCATATTCATGTATATATTGTGTGTAATGGCTTATGTTTGCAAAATAAAGATAAAATAGCTTTTTTCAGCTTGCAAAAACATACAAAATGCTGTTTTCAAGTATTTAAACTGTCATATTCATGTTTCTGTCGTTTATAATAGCTAATGTTTGTAAAAGGATGATAAAAATGCTGTTTTAAGCATGCAAAAGCATACAAAACACCGTTTTCAAGTATTTAAACTGTCATATTCATGTATATGTCGTGTGTAATGGCTTATATTTGCAAATTCAAGATAAAATAGCTGTTTTCAGCTTGCAAAAACATACAAAATGCTGTTTTCAAGTATTTAAACTGTCATATTCATGTTTCTGTCGTGTATCATAGCTAATGTTGGTGAAAGCAAGATAAAAATGCTTATTTAAGCATGCAAAAGCATACAAAACACCGTTTTCAAGTATTTAAACTGTCATATTCATGTATATGTCGTGTGTAATGGCTTATATTTGCAAAATCAATATAAAATAGCTGTTTTCAGCTTGCAAAAACATACAAAATGCTGTTTTCAAGTATTTAAACTGTCATATTCAAGTTTCCGTCGTGTTTAATAGCTAATGTTGGTGAAGGCAAGTTAAAAATGCTGTTTTAAGCATGCAAATGCATACAAAACACCGTTTTCAAGAATTTAAACTGTCATATTCATGTTTCTGTCGTGTATAATAGCTAATGTTGGTGAAAGCAAGATAAAAATGCTTTTTTCAGCTTGCAAAAACATACAAAATGCTGTTTTCAAGTATTTAAACTGTCATTTTCATGTTTCTGTCGTGTATAATAGCTAATAAGCATACAAAACACCGTTCTCAAGTATTAAAACTTTCATATTCATATATATGTCGTGTGTAATGGCTTATGTTTGCAAAATCAAGATAAAATAGCTGTTTTCAGCTTGCATAAACATACAATATAATGTTTTCAAGTATTTAAACTGTCATATTCATGTTTCTGTCGTGTATAATAGCTAATGTTGGTGAAAGCAAGATAAAAATGCTGTTTTAAGCATGCAACATCATACAAAACACCGTTTTCAAGTATTTAAACTGTCATATTCATGTAAATGTCGTGTGTAATGGCTTATGTTTGCAAAATAGAGATAAAATAGCTGTTTTCAGCTTGCAAAAACATACAAAACACCATTTTCAAGTATTTAAACTGTCATATTCATGTTTCTGTCGTGTATAATAGCTAATGTTGGTGAAAGCAAGATAAAAATGCTGTTTTAAGCAATCAAAAGTATTTAAAACTGTCATATTCATGTTTCTGTCGTGTATAATAGCTAATGATGGTGAAAGCAAAATAAAAATGCTGTTTTAAGCATGCAAAAGCATACAAAACACCGCTTTCATGTATTTAAACTGTCATATTCATGTTTCTGTCGTGTATAATAGCTAATGTTGGTGAAAGGATGATAAAAATGTTGTTTTAAGCATGCAAAAGCATACAAAACACCGTTTTCTAGTATTTAAACTGTCATATTCAAGTTTCAGTCGTGTATAATAGCCAATGTTGGTGAAAGCAAGATAAAAATGCTGTTTTAAGCATGCAAAAGCATACAAAACACCGTTTTCAAGTATTTAAACTGTCATATTCATGTTTCTGTCGTGTATAATAGCTAATGTTGGTGAAAGCAAGATAAAAATGCTGTTTTAAGCATGCAAAAGCATACAAAACACATTTTTCAAGTATTTAAACTGTCATATTCATGTATATATTGTGTGTAATGGCTTATGTTTGCAAAATAAAGATAAAATAGCTTTTTTCAGCTTGCAAAAACATACAAAATGCTGTTTTCAAGTATTTAAACTGTCATATTCATGTTTCTGTCGTGTATAATAGCTAATGTTTGTAAAAGGATGATAAAAATGCTGTTTTAAGCATGCAAAAGCATACAAAACACCGTTTTCAAGTATTTAAACTGTCATATTCATGTATATGTCGTGTGTAATGGCTTATATTTGCAAATTCAAGATAAAATAGCTGTTTTCAGCTTGCAAAAACATACAAAATGCTGTTTTCAAGTATTTAAACTGTCATATTCATGTTTCTGTCGTGTATCATAGCTAATGTTGGTGAAAGCAAGATAAAAATGCTTATTTAAGCATGCAAAAGCATACAAAACACCGTTTTCAAGTATTTAAACTGTCATATTCATGTATATGTCGTGTGTAATGGCTTATATTTGCAAAATCAATATAAAATAGCTGTTTTCAGCTTGCAAAAACATACAAAATGCTGTTTTCAAGTATTTAAACTGTCATATTCAAGTTTCCGTCGTGTTTAATAGCTAATGTTGGTAAAGGCAAGTTAAAAATGCTGTTTTAAGCATGCAAATGCATACAAAACACCGTTTTCAAGAATTTAAACTGTCATATTCATGTTTCTGTCGTGTATAATAGCTAATGTTGGTGAAAGCAAGATAAAAATGCTTTTTTCAGCTTGCAAAAACATACAAAATGCTGTTTTCAAGTATTTAAACTGTCATTTTCATGTTTCTGTCGTGTATAATAGCTAATGTTGGTGAAAGCAAGATAAAAATTCTGTTTTAAGCATGCAAAAGCATACAAAACACCGTTCTCAAGTATTAAAACTTTCATATTCATATATATGTCGTGTGTAATGGCTTATGTTTGCAAAATCAAGATAAAATAGCTGTTTTCAGCTTGCATAAACATACAATATAATGTTTTCAAGTATTTAAACTGTCATATTCATGTTTCTGTCGTGTATAATAGCTAATGTTGGTGAAAGCAAGATAAAAATGCTGTTTTAAGCATGCAACATCATACAAAACACCGTTTTCAAGTATTTAAACTGTCATATTCATGTAAATGTCGTGTGTAATGGCTTATGTTTGCAAAATAGAGATAAAATAGCTGTTTTCAGCTTGCAAAAACATACAAAACACCATTTTCAAGTATTTAAACTGTCATATTCATGTTTCTGTCGTGTATAATAGCTAATGTTGGTGAAAGCAAGATAAAAATGCTGTTTTAAGCAATCAAAAGCATACAAAACACCGTTTTCAAGTATTTAAACTGTCATATTCATGTATATGTCGTCTGTAATGGCTTATGTTTGCAAAATCAAGATAAAATAGCTGTTTTCAGCTTGCAAAAACATACAAAATGCTGTTTTCAAGTATTTAAACTGTCATATTCATGTTTCTGTCGTGTATAATAGCTAATGATGGTGAAAGCAAAATAAAAATGCTGTTTTAAGCATGCAAAAGCATACAAAACACAGCTTTCACGTATTTAAACTGTCATATTCATGTTTCTGTCGTGTATAATAGCTAATGTTGGTGAAAGGATGATAAAAATGTTGTTTTAAGCATGCAAAAGCATACAAAACACCGTTTTCAAGAATTTAAACTGCCATATTCATGTATATGTCGTGTTAGCTTATGTTTGCAAAATCAAAATTAAATAGCTGTTTTCAGCATGCAAACACATACAAAATACTATTTTCAAGTATTTAAACTGTCATATTCATGTTTCTGTCGTGTATAATAGCTAATGTTGGTGAAAGCAAGATAAAAATGCTGTTCTAAGCATGCAAAAGCATACAAAAACCGTTTTCAAGTATTTAAGCTGTCATATTCATGTATATGTCGTGTGTAATAGCTTATGTTTGCAAAATCAAGATAAAATAGCTGTTTTCAGCTAGCAAAAACATACAAAATGCTGTTTTCAAGTATTTAAACTGTCATATTCATTTTACTGTCGTGTATAATAGCTAATGTTGGTGAAAGCAAGATAAAAATGCTGTTTTAAGCATGCAAAAGCATACAAAACACCGTTTTCAAGTATATAAACTGCCATATTCATGTACATGTCGTGTGTAATGGCTTATGTTTGCAAAATCAAGATAAAATAGCTGTTTTTAGCTTGCAAAAACATACAAAATGCTGTTTTCAAGTATTTAAACTGTCATATTCATGTTTCCGTTGTGTATAATAGCCAATGTTGGTGAAAGCAAGTTAAAAATGCTGTTTTAAGCATGCAAAAGCATACAAAACACTGTTTTTAAGTATTTAAACTGTCATATTCATATATATGTCCTGCGTAATGGCTTATGTTTGCAAAATCAAGATATAATAGCTGTTTTCAACATGCAGAAACATACAAAATGCTGTTTTCAAGTATTTAAACAGTCATATTTATGTATATGTCGTGTGTAATGGCTTATAGTTGCAAAATCAAGATAAAATAGCTGTTTTCAGCATGCAAAAGCATACAAAACACCGTTTTCAAGTATTTAAACTGTCTTATTCATGTATATGTCGTGTGTAATGGCTTATGGTTGCAAAATCTAGATAAAATAGCTGTTTTCAGATGCAAAAACATACTAAATGCTGTTTTCAAGTATATAAACTGTCATATTCATGATTCTGTCGTGTATAATAGCTAATGTTAGTGAAAGCAAGATAAAAATGCTGTTTTAAGCATGCAAAAGCATACAAAGCACCGTTTTTAAGTATTTAAACTGTCATATTCATGTATATGTCGTGTGTAATGGCTTATGTTTGCAAAATCAAGATAAAATTGCTGTTTTCAGCTTGCAAAAACATAAAAAATGCTGTTTTTAAGTATTTAAACTGTCATATTCATGTTCCTGTCGTGTATAATAGCTAATGTTGGTGAAAGCAAGATAAAAATGTTGTTTTAAGCATGCAAAAGCATACAAAATACCGTTCTCAAGTATTTAAACTGTCATTATCATGTATATGTCGTGTGTAATGGCTTATGTTTGCAAAATCAAGATAAAATAGCTGTTTTCAGCTGGCAAAAACATACAAAGTGTTGTTTTCAAGTATTTAAACAGTCATATTCATGTTTCTGTCGTGTATAATAGCTAATATTGGTGAAAGCAAGATAAAAATGCTGTTTTAAGCATGCAAAAGCATACAAAACACCGTTTTCAAGTATTTAAACTGTCATATTCATATATATGTCGTGTGTAATGGCTTATGTTTGCAAAATCAAGATAAAATAGCTGTTTTCAGCTTGCAAAAACATACAAAATGCTGTTTTCAAGTATTTAAATTGTCATTTTCATGTTTCTGTCGTGTATAGCTAATGTTGGTGAAAGCAAGATGAAAATGTTGTTTTAAGCATGCGAAAGCATACAAAACACCGTTTTCAAGTATTTAAACTGTAATATTCATGTATATGTCGTGTGTAATGGCTTATGTTTGCAAAATCAAGATAAAATAGCTGTTTTCAGCTTGCAAAAACATAAAAAATGCTGTTTTCAAGTATTTCAACTGTCATATTCATGTTTCTGTCTTGTATAATAGCTTATGTTGGTGAAAGCAAGATAAAAATGCTGTTTTAAGCATGCAAAAGCATACAAAACACCGTTCTCAAGTATTAAAACTTTCATATTCATGTATATGTCTTGTGTAATGGCTTATGTTTGCAAAATCAAGATAAAATAGCTGTTTTCAGCTTGCAAAAACATACAAAATGTTGTTTTCAAGTATTTAAACTGTCATATTCATGTTTCTGTCGTGTATAATAGCAAATGTTGGTGAAAGCAAGATAAAAATGCTGTTTTAAGCATGCAAAATCATACAAAACACCGTTTTCAAGTATTTAAACTGTTATATTCATGTTTCTGTCGTGTATGATAGCTAATGTTGGTGAAAGCAAGATAAAAATGCTGTTCTAAGCATTTAAAAGCATACAAAACACAGTTTTCAAGTATTTAAACTGTCATATTGTCATTCTGATATGAACTGTTGTGCGGAATAGACGTGTTGAAGAAGGCTCTGAATTAAAATTTTGAATTAAAGAAACTAACACTGATTCTGCCATTTGATCTCGTTTCTTGAGTTGTGCTATTAAATAAAAACTTCAATAATGAGTAGTACACGTAACACGAACATTGCTACCATCGTCCAGGAAGCAGTCACCAAGTTCCTGGAAGATGAAAATATCATCTCCATGTTCGCTGAAAAAATATTTGCTAAAGTAAAGGCCCAGCTTGACGCACAACGAGACCACTATGAAAAGATTATTGAGGGTATGGCTCATGAAAACAAGGTATTGCAAGACCAACTTGACCAACAGGAACAATACTCCAGAAGAAATTGTATACGAATTTTTGGTCTGCCGGAGGACTCGAATAATGAAAGTGCTGAAAAAACAGAACTCAAGGTATGTGCAGTGTTTAAAACTAACTTATCACTTGCTGTTAATTCATCGGACATTGATCGTTGTCACCGTGTTGGAAAAATATCTAAGAACTCAAAGAAACCTCGCCCAATAATAGTTAAATTTGTTTCCTACAAATCTCGGGATTTAGTTATTAAATCTCGAAAACTACTAAAAGGCTCTAAAATATCTATTAAGGAAGATTTAACTAAAAAACGAGTGAAAATTGTAACGGCTGCTGCAGAAAAATATGGTTTCAAAAATGTGTGGACACATGACGGAAATATATTTGTTAACGCAGGTGACGGTAATAAGCCGATAAAAATCACATCTGTCAGTGATCTAAACATCTAAGTGTATTTTTTTTTTCTGCTGATTAATCTTTATTTATATAAACCAGAGCTGCTTCAATTTAAACCTATTCGTTGTATATTCTACTGTACCAATTCTTTTGTGTACCAAAGTGTTCATTTACTTCTTTTTAGTTAATCAAACCTCATTCAACCTGCATCTTGCCACTTACTCAGCTGGTTACTTAGTTTGAAAGACGTTTGTTAATTAAAATCAACTATTTATTTGAAGGTTACGCTAAAATCTGAACCTTTGTGTTTATACGTATATTTCTTTTGTTATATTTTATTTACAAATAATATATGAATTATTTCAGTTTTGTACATATTAATGTAAGATCTTTATTCACTGAGTTTGATGTATTAAAATATCATATTCTCCAATATAATTATGATGTGATCGGTATAACGGAAACGTGGTTAAGTAGTATTATTGACTCTGATGCTGTGTGTATACAAAATTATTCTTTAATACGCTGTGACAGAGAGACACGCGGTGGAGGCCTGGCCATTTATATTAAATCTTCACTGAAGTATAGTTTAATTCACAGTGGTATCTCTAATAATTTTGAACAACTTTGGATCACATTAAAAATAAAAAATTTATCTTTTGCCTTTGGTGTTATATACAGGCCACCTAAAGGCAACTGTCTCTCATTTCTTGATGAACTCGAAACTCAATACTCTTCAGTGTTAGTCAACCATGACTATATAGTTACAGCTGGAGATGTAAATATAAATATGCTTAAAGCAGAGAATAATATTGTATCAAAATTTAATGAAATATTAGAGAGTTTTTCTTTAAAACAGATAATAAATGAACCTACTAGAATAACTAATAACAGCATTAGCCTACTTGACGTTATTATAACAAATTGTAATATAATTCATTCTCACGGTACTCTTAATTTACATATATCAGATCACTGTCTTGTTTACTTGTATATTAACGTATCCAAATGTCCCGAACCTCCCAAATTCATAACTTTCCGTGATTTAAAGAATTTTGATTTCAGTATATTTTCTCTTGATTTAATGTCTTTAAATTTAGACTACATATACAATCTTAACACCGTTGATGAGAAAGTAAATTATTTAACAAGTTGTTTGTTGGATTTATTTAATTATCATGCACCTTTAAAAACAATTAAAGCTAGACCCAAGAAAGTACCATGGATTACTGATACTATAAAAGAAATGATGAAATTACGTGATAATGCTTTATTGAGATATAAAAACAGTAAACTTATATCGCATTGGGATTATTATAAGGAGCTACGTAATTACACCACTGCAGCTATACGTCGCGAAAAGAAAGCATTCTTAGAGCATAAATTTCATTCATCTAGTAGCCGAAATACATGGTCGAATTTGCGTCATCTGGGCATTCATCCTAAGACGAATACAGCTATTCCTAGTCAACTAGGTGATGCTGAGCTAATAAATAATTACTTCACACAACAATTTACCATTGATAGACCACCACCTGAATTATTAGATTTTTATAATAATACTAGGATTACTGATGGCAATCCTGAATTCTCCTTCAATCTATGCGATGAATCAGAGGTTGATAAAATAATCCATTCTCTTAAAAGCAAGGCAGTTGGCATTGATGGGCTGTCCATCACAATGATTAATTTATGTACTCCCTTCATTACTCCTTTCCTTGTCCACATCTTCAACTTTTGTCTACTTCATTCTACAGTACCATTACAATGGAAAATATCACTCATATCTCCTATTCCCAAAAACAAATCACCATCATCTCTTAGTGATCTTAGACCTATCAGCATCCTTCCTGTGTTTTCCAAAATATTCGAGAAACTATTATACGCTCGATTGCTGGCATTTTGTGATTCTTTGCTGCCTGCCACGCAATCTGGGTTTAGAAAAGGCTATAGTACTACAACTGCTCTTACTCATCTAACCAATGATATTATGTTAGCTAATGATTCTGGCAAACTTACCACTTTAGTTCTTCTCGATTATAGTAAAGCCTTCGATACTATTAGCCATTCTCTCTTGACTGCAAAGCTTCATTATTTTAATTTTAGCAATAATGCAATCACACTGTTAAATTCATATTTTAGTAATAGGCAACAAGCAGTGAAATTAAAAAACCTCACTTCCTCTTTACTTCCCGTCACCTCGGGTGTTCCTCAAGGATCTATCCTTGGTCCTCTACTCTACTCCCTTTATACTTCGGAAAATATATAAATGTCAAAATTAATGATTCACCGCTATCATTAACCCACAGTTCTAAAAATCTAGGTCTTCTTATAGATAACGATTTACGTTTCTCTGAAAACACTACCTCCCTTATCCAAAATTCTTACTCCATCCTAAAATCCCTTTGGCAGCACCGAGATTATTTAAATACAAACCTAAAATCTATGCTTGTCAACTCCCTCATACTTTCTCGTTTTGATTACTGTGATGTTGTTTATGGTTCACATTTGGATCATTTTCAGAAGCAACGTATTCAAAAGGTTCAAAATGCTTGCATTCGCTTCATTTTTAATTTACGTAAATACGACCATGTTTCTGCCAAAATTAAACAACTTGGGTGGTTAAATATGACCAACAGACGTCAACTACATTTTTTATGTTTTGTTCATAAAATATTGACTTCAAAAACTCCTCCATATCTCTTACGTCATCTGAAATATCGTGGTTCCTTACATTCTCTCAACATGCGTTCTAAGTCCATCTTACATACTCCCAAATTTTCCACCTCCCGCTTTAAGTCTATCTTTTCCTATACCGCTCCTAAATTGTATAATGCTGTACCTGAAAATATAAAAAACTCAAATTTGCCTACATTTAAGCGCATCCTGAAGAATGAATTATATAAACACCAATTGTAACAGAAATATATCTCTCTGTTAATTTTGATTATGTTTCCTTTAATTGTATTTGATTTTGATTTTGAACACTAATTTGATTTTATGTAATCCATGCACAAATTATATATTAAGTTATTATGCATTGTAATGGTTAAGTGTAAGACCAGCTTTAAGCTGAACTTCGCCATTAATAAAAAGGAATTTATTATTATTATTATTATTATTATTATATTCATGTATATGTCGTGTGTAATGGCTTAAGTTTGCAAAATCAAGATAAAATAGCTGTTTTCAGCTTGCAAAAACATACAAAACACCATTTTCAAGTATTTAAACTGTCATATTCATGTTTCTGTCGTGTATAATAGCTAATGTTGGTGAAAACAAGATAAAAATGCTGTTTTAAGCATGCAAAAGATATGTTGCATTTCTTCTTTATTATTTGCTTTCATTAGTATATTAATGTCATCAGCATATGCTTAACTGTGATATTATTCTTATTAATGATATTAGAAATGTCATTTACGTAAATAACAAAAAGCAAAGTTCCTAGAATAATTCCTTGTGGTACGCCAATATTAACTGATTTCCAGTCTGAAGTGTAAATTTTCCCAGCATGGCGAAGAAAAACTGCTTGGGTCCTGTTTGCAAGATATGATCGAATCCAATCCAGAGATTTTCCTCGTATACCGTAGTCTTCTAATTTGTTTAGCAATATTTCATGGTTGACTAAATCAAAAGCTTTGGACAAATCCAGAAAAATACCTAATGTATGGAGTCTTGAATCAAAGCGCATAAAATCTCGTTCGTAAACTTATGTAACGCTGTATCAATGGATTTATTCTTCCGGAAGCCATGCTGACATGAGTTTATGTGTTTGTTCAGCTTTCGAAAACTTACAAAATGCTGTTTTCAAGTATTTAAACTGTCATATTCATGTTTCTGTCATGTATAATAGCTATTGTTGGTGAAAGCAAGATAAAAATGCTGTTTTAAGCATGCAAAAGCGTACAAAACACCGTTTTCAAGTATTTAAACTGTCATATTCATGTTTCTGTCATGTATAATAGCTAATGTTGGTGAAAGCAAAATAAAAATGCTGTTTTAAGCATGCAAAAGCATACAAAACACCGTTTTCAAGTATTTAAACTGTCATATTCATGTTTCTGTCGTGTATAATAGCTAATGTTGGTGAAAACAAGATAAAAATGCTGTTTTAAGCATGCAAAAGATATGTTGCATTTCTTCTTTATTATTTGCTTTCATTAGTATATTAATGTCATCAGCATATGCTTAACTGTCATATTATTCTTATTAATGATATTAGAAATGTCATTTACGTAAATAACAAAAAGCAAAGTTCCTAGAATAATTCCTTGTGGTACGCCAATATTAACTGATTTCCAGTCTGAAGTGTAAATTTTCCCAGCATGGCGAAGAAAAACTGCTTGGGTCCTGTTTGCAAGATATGATCGAATCCAATCCAGAGATTTTCCTCGTATACCGTAGTCTTCTAATTTGTTTAGCAATATTTCATGGTTGACTAAATCAAAAGCTTTGGACAAATCCAGAAAAATACCTAATGTATGCAGTCTTGAATCAAAGCGCATAAAATCTCGTTCGTAAACTTATGTAACGCTGTATCAATGGATTTATTCTTCCGGAAGCCATGCTGACATGAGTTTATGTGTTTGTTCAGCATTCAAAAACTTACAAAATGCTGTTTTCAAGTATTTAAACTGTCATATTCATGTTTCTGTCATGTATAATAGCTATTGTTGGTGAAAGCAAGATAAAAATGCTGTTTTAAGCATGCAAAAGCGTACAAAACACCGTTTTTAAGTATTTAAACTGTCATATTCATGTTTCTGTCATGTATAATAGCTAATGTTGGTGAAAGCAAGATAAAAATGCTGTTTTAAGCATGCAAAAGCATACAAAACACCGTTTTCAAGTATTTAAACTGTCATATTCATGTATATGTCGTGTTTAAAGGCTTATGTTTGCAAAATCAAGATAAAATAGCTGTTTTCAGCTTGCAAAAACATACAAAATGCTGTTTTTAAATATTTAAACTATCATAATTATGTTTCTGTCGTGTATAATAGCTAATGTTGGTGAAAGCAAGATAAAAATTCTGTTTTAAGCATGCAAAAGCAAACAAAACACCGTTTTCAAGTATTTAAACTGTCATATTAATGTACATGTCGTGTGTAATGGCTTATGTTTGCAAAATCAAGATAAAATAGATGTTTTTAGCTTGCAAAAACATACAAAATGTTGTTTTAAAGTATTTAAACTGTCATATTCTTGTTTCTGTCGTGTATAATAGCTAATGTTGGTGAAAGCAAGATAAAAATGCTGTTTTAAGCATTCAAAAGCATACAAAACACCGTTTTCAAGTATTTAAACTGTCATATTCATGTATATGTCGTGTGTAATGGCTTATGTTTGCAAAATCAAGATAAAATAGCTGTTTTCAGCTTGCAAAAACATACAAAATACTGTTTTCAAGTATTTAAACTGTCATATTCATGTTTCTGTCGTGTATAATAGCTAATGTTGGTGAAAGCAAGATAAAAATGCTGTTTTAAGCATGCAAAAGCAAACAAAACACCGTTTTCAAGTATTTAAACTGTCATATTCATGTTTCTGTCGTGTATATTAGCTAATGTTGGTGAAAGCAAGATAAAAATGCTGTTTTTAGCATGCAAAAGCATACAAAACACCGTTTTCAAGTATTTAAACTGTTATATTCATGTAAATGTCGTGTGTAATGGCTTATGTTTGCAAAATAGAGATAAAATAGTTGTTTTCAGCTTGCAAAAACATACAAAACACCATTTTCAAGTATTTAAACTGTCATATTCTTGTTTCTGTCATGTATAATAGCTATAGTTGGTGAAAGCAAGATAAAAATGCTGTTTTGAGCATACAAAAGCATACAAAACACCGTTTTCAAGTATTTAAACTCTCATATTCATGTATATGTCGTGTGTAATGGCTTATGTTTGCAAAATCAAGATAAAATAGCTGTTTTCAGCTTGCAAAAATATACAAAATGCTGTTTTCAAGTATTTAAACTGTCATATTCATGTTTCTGTCATGTATAAAAGCTAATGTTGGTGAAAGCAAGATAAAAATGCTGTTTTAAGCACGCAATAGCATACAAAACACCGTTTTCAAGTATCTAAACTGTCAAAGTCATGTATATGTCGTGTGTAATGGCTTATGTTTGCAAAATCAAGACAAAATTGCTGTTTTCAGCTTGCAAAGACATACAAAATGCTGTTTTCAAGTATTTCAACTGTCATATTCATGTTTCTGTCGTGTATAATAGCTAATGTTGGTGAAAGCAAGATAAAAATGCTGTTTTTAGCATGCAAAAGCATACAAAACACCGTTTTCAAGTATTTAAACTGTTATATTCATGTAAATGTCGTGTGTAATGGCTTATGTTTGCAAAATAGAGATAAAATAGTTGTTTTCAGCTTGCAAAAACATACAAAACACCATTTTCAAGTATTTAAACTGTCATATTCATGTTTCTGTCGTGATAATAGCTAATGTTGGTGAAAACAAGATAAAAATGCTGTTTTAAGCATGCAAAAGATATGTTGCATTTCTTCTTTATTATTTGCTTTCATTAGTATATTAATGTCATAAGCATATGCTTAACTGTGATATTATTCTTATTAATGATATTAGAAATGTCATTTACGTAAATAACAAAAAGCAAAGTTCCTAGAATAATTCCTTGTGGTACGCCAATATTAACTGATTTCCAGTCTGAAGTGTAAATTATCCCAGCATGGCGAAGAAAAACTGCTTGGGTCCTGTTTGCAAGATATGATCGAATCCAATCCAGAGATTTTCCTCGTATACCGTAGTCTTCTAATTTGTTTAGCAATATTTCATGGTTGACTAAATCAAAAGCTTTGGAAAAATCCAGAAAAATACCTAATGTATGGAGTCTTGAATCAAAGCGCATAAATTCTCGTTCGTAAACTTATGTAACGCTGTATCAATGGATTTATTCTTCCGGAAGCCATGCTGACATGAGTTTATGTGTTTGTTCAGCTTTCAAAAACTTACAAAATGCTGTTTTCAAGTATTTAAACTGTCATATTCATGTTTCTGTCATGTATAATTGCTATTGTTGGTGAAAGCAAGATAAAAATGCTGTTTTAAGCATGCAAAAGCATACAAAGCACCGTTTTTATGTATTTAAACTGTCATATTCATGTTTCTGTCGTGTATAAAAGCTAATTTTGGTGAAAGCAAGAAAAAAATGCTGTTTTAAGCATGCAAAAGCATACAAAACACCGTTTTCAAGTATTTAAACCGTCTTATTCATGTATATGTCGTGTGTAATGGCTTATGTTTGCAAAATCAACATAAAATAGCTGTTCTCAGCTTGCAAAAACATACAAAATGTTGTTTTCAAGTATTTAAACTGTCATATTCATGTTTCTGTCGTGTATAATAGCTAATGTTGGTGAAAGCAAGATAAAAATGCTGTTTTAAGCATGCAAAAGCATACAAAACACCGTTCTCAAGTATTAAAACTGTCATATTCATGTATATGTCGTGTGTAATGGCTTATGTTTGCAAAATCAAGATAAAATAGCTGTTTTTAGCTTGCAAAAACATACAAAATGCTGTTTTCATGTATATAAACTGTCATATTCATGTTTCTGTCGTGTATAATAGCTAATGTTGGTGAAAGCAAGATAAAAATTCTGTTTTAAGCATGCAAAAGCATACAAAACACCGGTTTCAAGTATTTAAACTATCATATTCATGTATATGTCGTGTGTTATGGTTTCTGTTTGCAAAATAGAGATAAAAAAGCTGTTTTCAGCTTGCAAAAACATACAAAATGCCTTTTTCAAGTATTTAAACTGTCATATTCATGTTTCTGTCGTGTATAATAGCTAATGTTGGTGAAAGCAAGATAAAAATGTTGTTTTAAGCATGCAAAAGCATACAAAACACCGTTTTCAAGTATTTAAACTGTCATATTCATGTATATGTGGAATGTAATGGCTTATGTTTGCAAAATCAAGATAAAATAGCTGTTTTCAGCTTGCAAAAACATACAAAATGCTGTTTTCAAGTATTTAAACTGTCATATTTATGTTTCTGTCGTGTATAATAGCTAAAGTTGGTGAAAGCAAGATAAAAATGCTGTTTTAAGCATGCAAAAGCATACAAAGCACCGTTTTCAAGTATTTAAACTGTCATATTCATGTTTCTGTCGTGTATAAAAGCTAATTTTGGTGAAAGCAAGTAAAAAATGCTGTTTTAAGCATGCAAAAGCATACAAAACACCGTTTTCAAGTATTTAAACTGTCTTATTCATGTATATGTCGTGTGTAATGGCTTATGTTTGCAAAATCAACATAAAATAGCTGTTCTCAGCTTGCAAAAACATACAAAATGTTGTTTTCAAGTATTTAAACTGTCATATTCATGTTTCTGTCGTGTATAATAGCTAATGTTGGTGAAAGCAAGATAAAAATGCTGTTTTAAGCATGCAAAAGCATACAAAACACCGTTCTCAAGTATTAAAACTGTCATATTCATGTATATGTCGTGTGTAATGGCTTATGTTTGCAAAATCAAGATAAAATAGCTGTTTTTAGCTTGCAAAAACATACAAAATGCTGTTTTCATGTATATAAACTGTCATATTCATGTTTCTGTCGTGTATAATAGCTAATGTTGGTGAAAGCAAGATAAAAATGCTGTTTTAAGCATGCAAAAGAATACAAAGCACCGTTTTCAAGTATTTAAACTGTCATATTCATGTTTCTGTCGTGTATAAAAGCTAATTTTGGTGAAAGCAAGAAAAAAATGCTGTTTTAAGCTTGCAAAAGCATACTAAACACCGTTTTCAAGTATTTAAACTATCTTATTCATGTATATGTCGTGTGTAATGGCTTATGTTTGCAAAATCAACATAAAATAGCTGTTCTCAGCTTGCAAAAACATACAAAATGTTGTTTTCAAGTATTTAAACTGTCATATTCATGTATATGTCGTGTGTAATGGCTTATGTTTGCAAAATCATGATAAAATAGCTGTTTTCAGCTTGCAAAAACATACAAAATGCTGTTTTCAAGTATTTAAACTGTCATATTCATGTTTCTGTCGTGTATAATAGCTAATGTTGGTGAAAGCAAGATAAAAATGCTGTTTTAAGCATGCAAAAGCATACAAAACATCGTTTTCAAGTATGTAAACTATCATATTCATGTATATGTCGTGTAAAATGGCTTATGTTTGCAAAATCAAGATCAAATAGCTGTTTTCAGCTTGCAAAAACATACAAAATGCTGTTTTCAGGTATATAAACTGTCATATTCATGTTTCTGTCGTGTATAATAGCTAATGTTGGTGAAAGCAAGATAAAAATGCTGTTTTAAGCATGCAAAAGAATACAAAGCACCGTTTTCAAGTATTTAAACTGTCATATTCATGTTTCTGTCGTGTATAAAAGCTAATTTTGGTGAAAGCAAGAAAAAAATGCTGTTTTAAGCTTGCAAAAGCATACAAAACACCGTTTTCAAGTATTTAAACTATCTTATTCATGTATATGTCGTGTGTAATGGCTTATGTTTGCAAAATCAACATAAAATAGCTGTTCTCAGCTTGCAAAAACATACAAAATGTTGTTTTCAAGTATTTAAACTGTCATATTCATGTATATGTCGTGTGTAATGGCTTATGTTTGCAAAATCATGATAAAATAGCTGTTTTCAGCTTGCAAAAACATACAAAATGCTGTTTTCAAGTATTTAAACTGTCATATTCATGTTTCTGTCGTGTATAATAGCTAATGTTGGTGAAAGCAAGATAAAAATGCTGTTTTAAGCATGCAAAAGCATACAAAACATCGTTTTCAAGTATGTAAACTATCATATTCAAGTATATGTCGTGTGTAATGGCTTATGTTTGCAAAATCAAGATCAAATAGCTGTTTTCAGCTTGCAAAAACATACAAAATGCTGTTTTCAGGTATTTAAACTGTCATATTCATGTTTCTGTCGTGTATAATAGCTAATGTTGGTGAAAGCAAGATAAAAATGCTGTTTTATGCATGCAAAAGCATACAAAACACC
This sequence comes from Poecilus cupreus, assembly GCA_963942605.1. NCBI lineage: Eukaryota > Metazoa > Arthropoda > Insecta > Coleoptera > Carabidae > Poecilus > Poecilus cupreus. The sequence goes on from CAWWDY010002449.1 coordinate 17,557, forward strand.
GTTTTCAAGTATTTAAACTGTCATATTCATGTATACCTGTTTTCAAAAAAGGAGACAAACATAATACCGATAATAACAGACCTATTGCTCTGACCTCTGGATTTTCTAAAATTTTTGAATACTGTTTCCTAAGTAGATTTGATGGTTTTCTAAAACAAACTAATATTTTAAGCAATACTCAGTTTGGTTTTAGAGAAAATATCTCGACCATTGATGCTTTGCATTATTTATATAGTAAAATTATTCATTATATTCATAACGGAGAATATCCAGTCGGTATTTTTTGCGATTTTAGTAAAGCCTGCGACTGTGTCGATCATTCGCTGTTGCTTAACAAACTAGAACTTATGGGTATACGTGGCGTTGCGTTAAACTGGATTTCTTCTTTTCTAACCGATAGACTGCAGTTTGTTTCGATTAATCATTTTAATAATGCATCAAATAATATTGCTAATTCCGATTTAACAAAAGTTAACGTTGGTTTGCCTCAGGGCACAGTGCTTGCCCCAATTCTTTTCATTATCTTTATTAATGATTTAAGTGCCGCTCTTACTAATGATTGTGAATCTATCATGTACGCCGACGATACTACTCTTTTAATTTCTGATACAAGTAAATCTTCTCTAATTGATAAGTGTAATTTAAATATACACTCTTTAAGCACTTGGTGCTCTACAAATAAACAGTTTTTAAATGACAATAAAACTAATATTATTCGTTTTCATACAATTAGTCCTAAAAATAATGACATTCAAATAAATATTCAGTTTGATGATAATCATTTAGAAAGTTGTACTTCAACCCGTATATTAGGTCTCACTGTAACAGAAAACTTGAATTGGAATCTCCATTGTAATGAACTTGTCAGTAAATTAAATATTGTTTGTTATCAATTTCGTCATCTAAAGCAATACTTAAATATTAGCCAACTTCTTATGTTTTATTATGCAAATGTAGAGTCTCGTATGAGATATGGGATATATTTATGGGGAAATTCAAGTGCTATTAAAAAAGTATTTATTGCCCAAAAACGAATTATTCGTTGCTTGGCTGGAGTAAGTTACTTATATTCATGTCGTGAATTCTATAAAAAATTCAACATCTTAACTGTTATAAGTTTGTATATTTATGAAACTTGCATTTTTATTTTCAAAAACCAATATACTTTTGCAAAAACACTTGATATTCATAATTATAATGCCACCTACCTTTGGTGTACAAAACAGAATGCCCAGCGCAGCAGGCGGAGAGGGTACGTGAATACGTACAATCGTGGTTCGTATACGAATAAATGAATCGGATATAATAATTAGGGCGCCACGTAATTTTAGATAAAATAAAAATTACGAAAAATGACGCTAGCTCAAAAAAAGGATGGGAAGCCAGGGATCTAGGGATAATTAATTGGGTGAGAGATGGGTACTTAGCAACATAAAAAGCCAGAATTGAGTTTAACTAATCAGAGTAATATTACGTAAAACTTCAAATTTCAAGAAAAAACTCTACAATCTATTATTCTACTAGAAACGGAACAGTCAGAATTATTGTTACAATAATCGTTATATTAATCAAAGACAATTGTTAAAATTTTCATAAACAATACCATGAAAAATCAATAATAATCATAAATATATATCTTAATATTAGCCTAGCAGGAGATCTCCCAAAATATGAACTAGAAATAACTATGATTTTATACAGAATCAAAAAAATACAACTCTCAGACAAAAATAATAACAAATAGAGAGTAACGGCCAATACTTGTGTAGAACGGCCAAATTATTGTCCGCGCTGGCACCAACCATAGGCGGCGTAACGAAAATTTCAATAGAAAAATACAGACAATATTGTCTTCAAATATCGCTTTAAATCGATGCTAGGTGCAATAATTAACCCTCAAAAGGGTAAGCTAGATTCGCACGATAGTACTAACAAGGGTTGCGTAGCACTGTATCTAGTTATCACTGTGTAATTAAAACAGTACTTAGCTGTGCGATGTTGGAGCATCCCCGGCGTGTCGTGGATGTGCTGAGTAGGCGAAAGAAGAGCCCCAGTAGACAGGAAGATCCCCCAAGAGTTGTTGGGGTGGTGCCTTGGCTCCAGTGATGGCGACAACGAGCACCAAAATCGGGCGATTGACGAAGAAAACGGTGTAAATCCGCCGAAGTGGCGATAAGTACGAAACCCCGTAATAGTTTGACTATGCGCGATAATTAGGGTCGTATAAAACTAAACTAGAGCGCCCTTAACTGAGTAAACTCACTCTCGCACACACTGTTTACTTTGCTTGAAATCCACTTGCCGAGTCCCCAAAGAAACCAAGTTTTGCGCTCGCAAGATTAAACATATTTTAATTAAATTAATAACACGGCAACAGTTCTGACTGCTCGCGCTGTCTAGCGACAAACAATAATAATAAACTCTAAAACAGTAAACGATCTCTAAATAACCGACAAAAAAGATGTCGCAAAGGTAGTAGGAAAGGGTTAAGGTTAACGGGAAAAGTAAACCGTTACATCCCCCCTTTACGTATATAAAAAACAAAAAAAACACTTTAAGCTCCATCTTTACTATACTTATAAGCAGGTTTGATATCCTTAATATGCCAAATGCCTTTGGATTTACCCTCTAATGTATGTAAATGATAGGTAACTCTAGAGGTTTTCTCCTTAACTTTAAATGGTCCGATAAACTTCGGAGCTAATTTAGCAGAAAACTGTTTTGACCCATCCGACAACACATGATTCTTTAACCACACCAGTTGTCCGACATCCAATGACTCTTGTCTACGCCTTGAATTATAATAAATTTCATTCCGATCACGAGCCGTAGCTATCTTCTTTCGTACTTCACTAAATATTCGGTTAAGATTTTCTTCCTTAACGCGAGAGGGATCCGTTTCCTCTTTACTAATAAGATTTTCCATTTCTGCGTGATATTTACCGTACAAGATTAGTTCCCGGCCGTAATTTAAGTAATACGGGGTATAACCCGTTACCTCGCTTTTAGCAGTATTAAAAGCACATTCTATTTGCGAAATATTGGTATCCCAAACTCGGTGATCTTCTTTTAGGTAAGATTTTATCATGGTTTTAATCGTTTTATTTGCGCGCTCGGTTGGATTATTTTGAGGGTGGTAATTCGCGTTATAAGACAATTTGACGCCATATTTCGAAGCTAACTCTTTAAATTCTTGACTAATAAATTGTTTGCCGTTATCGCATATAATAATCTGAGGAGCGCCGTAAACTAAAAATATTTTTTTCTCCATCGTTTCGCATAATTTGGACGCGGTAGCTTTTCTTATGGGAAACAAAACAGCAAACTTGGTAAAATAATCGTTAACAACTAAAAGATATTGGTTTCTACTACGAGAGCATGGGAATTCCATGAAATCGGCGCTCACCAGTTGCCAAGGGCGAGAGGCCATGGGTTTACCTCCCATAAATCCCGGTATACGTTTCTGTATAGGTTTCTGCATTTGGCAGACGGTACAAGCACGAACATACGATTTTATATCATGCTGCATTTTTGGCCAATAATATAAAACCGCGGCACGATGAAAAGTCTTAAAATTTCCCAGATGTCCCGCAGTGGTGTCGTCATGACACTCGCGTAATACTTGGGCGCGATATTCTTTAGGTACTACTATTTTCCATTCGGGAGTAGTCGGGGAACGAACATATTTAAACAGACTATTATTTTCAATTTTCCAATAACGAAATTTAGCGGGTTGTTCTTCAATTTTTTGCATTAACTGCCGGTACCAAGGGTCAATTATGGGTTGCTCGATATTAATTAAATTTAATTCCGTGTGTAATGAACGAGATAACAGATCCGGTAATAAATTTTCTGAACCTTTCCTAAATTTTATGTCAAAATTAAATTGTTGAAAGCGGACGGCCCATCTAGCCAGTCGTCCCGTTGGATCTTTTAAATTATTGAGCCAAATAAGGGAATGGTGGTCGGTAATAACGGTAAACTTGGTTCCTTCCAAATAAGGTCTAAATTTTTCAACAGCCCAAATTACTCCTAATCATTCCCGTTCAGTAACACTGTAATTCCTTTCTTGTTTGGATAAAGACCGACTCGCGTAACAAATTATTTGCTCTCCCTCATCAGTAATTTGGGTCAGGATAGCGCCTAAACCAATGGCCGATGCATCCGTTTGTACGAAAAAAGGTAACTCGAAATTGGGGCATGATAAAATTGGAGCGGAAATTAATTTTTCCTTTATTGTGTTAAATGATTTTTCACACTGCGTCATCCAAATAAATGGTTTATTTTTCTGAATTAAAGCACAAATAGGTGCAGATAAGGTAGAAAAGTCAGGTATAAATCTACGATACCACGAAACTGTGCCTAAAAATCTTCGCACCTCTGTAACAGATTTTGGGGTAGGGATATTTAAGATTGACTCAATTTTTTCTGGATCGACATGCAAGCCCGTGTTATTGACAACATAACCTAAATATTTTATTTCCGGTTTACAGAAGTGGCATTTATCTTTATTCAGGGTTAATCCGGCATCGAATATTTTAATAAATACTTTTTCTAGAATCTCTAGATGTTTTTCAAAACTCGGCGTGATTATTATTATATCGTCTAGATACACAAAGACGTACGGTTCAAATTCGTGGTTGAAAAGTCTATCCATCAGCCTTTGGAATGTTGCAGGCGAATTATGGAGGCCAAAAGGCATACGTTTAAAATGAAATAAGCCTCGTCCGGGAACTGTAAACGCCGTTTTTTCTTGACTAGATAATTCTACGGGTATTTGCCAAAAGGCAGATTTTATATCTAAAGACGAGATGTACCGAGCATCGCGGAGTTTGTCGAGAATTGAGTTCACATAAGGTAGCGGGTAGGCATCTTTACGAGTTACTGCATTTAGTTTCCTATAATCCGCAGCAAAACGATATGAATTATCCGCTTTACGCACAAGTAAAATTGGACTGGACCATTGGCTATTTGACGGTTCTATAATCCCTTCCTTTAATATTTTATCCACTTCTAAATTTATATATTCCTGAACCTTAGGTGAAACCGGATAGTAGCGCTGTTTAATCGGGGTAGCGTCAGTAATTATCACGTGTTCCACCAAATTAGTGCAACCAATAGTTTTTGTTGAATTTTTAAAGTAAGTTTCGATTAAATTATTTAATTTACTGCGTTCTTCGGAGTCTAAGTGGTCTAAGTCCTGAATTTTATTTTCGCAAATATTGCTGTCGCCTGATAGGTACCAAGTATTATCACAAAATTTTATATTTATGTTCATTCTGGTCCAAAAATCTACTCCCAATAATATGTCTTGATGTATTGTCGGTACAACAAGCATTTCAAGAATTTTGGTTTTATTATCAACGGTAATCGGTACTGAAATAGAGCCTAAAATTTGACATTGCGTACCATCGGCGACGGTACAAGTGGGTATGTAATTATTTTTAAGTCGAACGTTTATCCTCTGTCTCTCTAGAACCCGCCATGCGTTTCCTCCTATTATGGATCGATTGGCCCCCGAGTCTAAAAGTGCAATAAATGTAGTCCCGAAAAGTTTTACCTCCATATAAGGTCTATTATCACCTAATTTCGTTGCAACGACTTGATCAATTTCGGTTTTCATAAAAAATTTTGAAATAGATTCTAACCATAGACGTTTGTCTTCTTCTTGAACCGTCCGAGAATTTTTTTTGAAACTCATTGCTCGGTTCTTGCAGATGAGTTTCCTCTCAAGTTTCCCGCGTATTTATTCTGGCATTTCGGGCATGTTAATTTTGTGTGGTTAGGGGATCCACAACCGTAGCAAAATTTTTTACGTCTTTGTCGACATGCGGTATAAAAATGTGAATTGGAATTACAATTCCAGCAGTGATTATTAGGTTTTGGGCGTAGTGGCGTGACTATTTCGGACGTCTGAGTTGAGCGGTAACGACCCGGATTCGATTGATAGGCGAGATCAGGCTCGAGTAATCCTCGACGATTTGTAGGTGGGGGTTGAAATTTGTCGGCCATATTTTTGTTTATTTCTAATTGTTTACACACTTCTAACAAATTGTCAACATTTTCAATTTTTGCTAACCCGATAAATTTAATGTAATAAGGCGCGATATTACGTCTGAACACTTCAAGTTTTTGCTCTTCAGACGCAGGTTTACGCAACCGATTAAAAAGATTAACCATACTAGAGAAATAAGTGCCGATAGTCTCGTCGCGCCCTTGACTGCGTGCTCGAATTTCTTGCCAAAGTTCGGTATCGTAATCATAGGGTTCGAATTCCTCTCGCAATTTATGTACAAAACTTTTCCACGAATGTATTTTGCACCGTACAGCCCGATACCAATGCAGAGCCCGACCCGATAATAGTTCTACAATAGAATTACATAATTCCTCTTCCGATACGTTTCTAGAGATCATATATTCTTCAACGCGCTGAAGAAATGAATTCACACTAAACTCGACTGTATCACCGCTGAATGAAAGGTTCCAATTGGCCACCGGAATCTGTCTACCTCTGCTTTGTGTAGTTTCGCGAGAAGTGTCCGGGGGTCTCGTCTTTAATTCGTTATCTGTTAGGTTCAACAATTCATCATTATCAAATTGAGATTGTCTTCTAAAGCAATAATTTCCGTTTCTAATTTTTTAATGGCAGCTACTATCGTCGCATCTTTCCCGGTTATACGCGCGGTTCTACCTTTTATATGCTGTATTTTAGAAATGACTTTCTTGAATTCAGTCTTCGAAAACGTCACCGCCAACTGCGTAGCTATTTCTTGTAGTTCAGTTAATTTATCATTACAAATAGTTAATTCTTCAGCGGGTTTTCGGATAATATTGCCGACATTCATTAATTGTCCTATTTGTTCTTTCTTTAAACGTTTTCCTAATTCACTGCGCATCAAATGTACGTTTAGAATGTGCGTATTAGAAATGCCCCGAACCGAAAGTTCATATTCTAGTTCCTCGCGGCTAAGTCTGTTCGGCTCCATGATCGCAATAAAAAAATTTCAAAAAAATTACTACCCCGTATACGGTACGATCGGTGCGGAAATAATCGTGTGTGCGACAAGATAAACTCAGTGAAGAAATTAAATTAAACTTTATAACCTCTAGTGTTTCTATCACAAAAAAAAATTATAAAATTTTGAGCCGCGTAAACTACCCCGAACTAACGTTCGCCCCACGTTGGGCACCACTTTTTGCCACCTACCTTTGGTGTACAAAACGGAATGCCCAGCGCAGCAGTCGGAGAGGGTACGTGAATACGTACAATCGTGGTTCGTATACGAATAAATGAATCGGATATAATAATTAGGGCGCCACGTAATTTTAGATAAAATAAAAATTACGAAAAATGACGCTAGCTCAAAAAAAGGATGGGAAGCCAGGGATCTAGGGATAATTAATTGGGTGAGAGATGGGTACTTAGCAACATAAAAAGCCAGAATTGAGTTTAACTAATCAGAGTAATATTACGTAAAACTTCAAATTTCAAGAAAAAACTCTACAATCTATTATTCTACTAGAAACGGAACAGTCAGAATTATTGTTACAATAATCGTTATATTAATCAAAGACAATTGTTAAAATTTTCATAAACAATACCATGAAAAATCAATAATAATCATAAATATATATCTTAATATTAGCCTAGCAGGAGATCTCCCAAAATATGAACTAGAAATAACTATGATTTTATACAGAATCAAAAAAATACAACTCTCAGACAAAAATAATAACAAATAGAGAGTAACGGCCAATACTTGTGTAGAACGGCCAAATTATTGTCCGCGCTGGCACCAACCATAGGCGGCGTAACGAAAATTTCAATAGAAAAATACAGACAATATTGTCTTCAAATATCGCTTTAAATCGATGCTAGGTGCAATAATTAACCCTCAAAAGGGTAAGCTAGATTCGCACGATAGTACTAACAAGGGTTGCGTAGCACTGTATCTAGTTATCACTGTGTAATTAAAACAGTACTTAGCTGTGCGATGTTGGAGCATCCCCGGCGTGTCGTGGATGTGCTGAGTAGGCGAAAGAAGAGCCCCAGTAGACAGGAAGATCCCCCAAGAGTTGTTGGGGTGGTGCCTTGGCTCCAGTGATGGCGACAACGAGCACCAAAAATCGGGCGATGGACGAAGAAAACGATGTAAATCCGCCGAAGTGGCGATAAGTACGAAACCCCGAAATAGTTTGACTATGCGCGATAATTAGGGTCGTATAAAACTAAACTAGAGCGCCCTTAACTGAGTAAACTCACTCTCGCACACACTGTTTACTTTGCTTGAAATCCACTTGCCGTGTCCCCAAAGAAACCAAGTTTTGCGCTCGCAAGATTAAACATATTTTAATTAAATTAATAACACGGCAACAGTTCTGACTGCTCGCGCTGTCTAGCGACAAACAATAATAATAAACTCTAAAACAGTAAACGATCTCTAAATAACCGACAAAAAAGATGTCGCAAAGGTAGTAGGAAAGGGTTAAGGTTAACGGGAAAAGTAAACCGTTACAATAACACTAGGCATAATAATAATTTCTATGCACCGGTAGCCAAACTAAATGTTGTTAAAAATTCTCCTGAAATATTTGGTTTAAAATTGTTCAATAAATTACCTGAGAGTTTAAAACAAATTAATAACTTAAAACATTTTAGAAAAGAACTAAAAAAATAGGTAATACTCCATACTATTTACACTCTAGAAGAATATTTCAGCATATAAACATATCATAAGCATAAGCATGTATTAAATTTTTTATGTATTTTTTGACGCTTTCTATACACTGTTTTGTGTCTTTGGAAATAAATATCTTTATTATTATTATTATTATTACATGTCGTGTGTAATGGCTTATATTTGCAAAATCAAGATAAAATAGCTGTTTTCAGCTTGCAAAAACATACAAAATGCTGTTTTCAAGTATTTAAACTGTCATATTCATGTTTCTGTCGTGTATAATAGCTAATGTTGGTGAAAGCAAGATAAAAATGCTGTTTTAAGCATGCAAAAGCATACAAAACACCGTTTTCAAATATTTAAACTGTCATATTTATGTATTTGTCGTGTGTAATGGCTTATGTTTGCAAAATCAAGATAAAATAGCTGTTTTCAGCTTGCAAAAACATTCAAAATGCTGTTTTCAAGTATTTAAACTGTCATATTCAAGTTTCTGTCGTATATAATAGCTAATGTTAGTGAAAGCAAGATAAAAATGCTGTTTTAGGCATGCAAAAGCATACAAAGCACCGTTTTCAAGTATTTAAACTGTAATATTAATGTTTCTGTCGTGTATAATAGCTAATGTTGGTGAAAGCAAGATAAAAATGCTGTTTTAAGCATGCAAAAGCATACAAAACACCGCTCTCAAGTATTTAAACTGTCATATTCATGTATATGTCGTGTGTAATGGCTTATGTTTGCAAAATCAAGATAAAATAGCTGTTTTCAGCTTGCAAAAACATACAAAATGTTGTTTTCAAGTATTTAAACTGTCATATTCATGTTTCTGTCGTGTATAATAGCTAATGATGGTGAAAGCAAGAAAAAAATGCTGTTTTAAGCATGCAAAAGCATACAAAACACCGTTTTCAAGTATTTAAACTGACATATTCATGTATATGTCGTGTGATATGGCTTATGTTTGCAAAATCTAGATAAAATAGCTGTTTTCAGCATGCAAAAACATAAAAAATGCTGTTTTCAAGTATTTAAACTGTCATATTCATGTTTCTGTCGTGTATAATAGCTAATGTTGGTGAAAGCAAGATAAAAATGCTGTTTTAAGCATGCAGAAGCATACAAAACACCGTTCTCAAGTATTAAAATTTTCATATTCATGTATATGTCGTGTGTAATGGCTTGTGTTTGCAAAATCAAGATAAAATAGCTGTTTTCAGCTTGCAAAAACATACAAAATGCTGTTTCCAAGTATTTAAACTGTCATATTCATGTTTCTGTCGTGTATAATAGCTAATGTTGGTGAAAGCAAGATAAAAATGCTGTTTTAAGCATGCAAAAGCATACAAAACATCGTTTTCAAGTATGTAAACTATCATATTCATGTATATGTGGTGTGTAATGGCTTATGTTTGAAAATCAAGATCAAATAGCTGTTTTCAGCTTGCAAAAACCTACAAAATGCTGTTTTCAGGTATTTAAACTGTCATATTCATGTTTCTGTCGTGTATAATAGCTAATGTTGGTGAAAGCAAGATAAAAATGCTGTTTTATGCATGCAAAAGCATACAAAACACCGTTTTCAAGTATTTAAACTGTCATATTCATGTATACCTGTTTTCAAAAAAGAGACAAACATAATACCGATAATTACAGACCTATTGCTCTGACCTCTGGATTTTCTAAAATTTTTGAATACTGTTTCCTAAGTAGATTTGATGGTTTTCTAAAACAAACTAATATTTTAAGCAATACTCAGTTTGGTTTTAGAGAAAATATCTCGACCATTGATGCTTTGCATTATTTATATAGTAAAATTATTCATTATATTCATAACGGAGAATATCCAGTCGGTATTTTTTGCGATTTAGTAAAGCCTTCGACTGTGTCGATCATTCGCTGTTGCTTAACAAACTAGAACTTATGGGTATACGTGGCGTTGCATTAAACTGGATTTCTTCTTTTTCAACCGATAGACTGCAGTTTGTTTCGATTAATCATTTTAATAATGCATCAAATAATATTGCTAATTCCGATTTAACAAAAGTTAACGTTGGTTTGCCTCAGGGCACAGTGCTTGCCCCAATTCTTTTCATTATCTTTATTAATGATTTAAGTGCCGCTCTTACTAATGATTGTGAATCTATCATGTACGCCGACGATACTACTCTTTTAATTTCTGATTTGTTTACTTGTGTAAATCTTCTCTAATTGATAAGTGTAATTTAAATATACACTCTTTAAGCACTTGGTGCTCTACAAATAAACAGTTTTTAAATGACAATAAAACTAATATTATTCGTTTTCATACAATTAGTCCTAAAAATAATGACATTCAAATAAATATTCAGTTTGATGATAATCATTTAGAAAGTTGTACTTCAACCCGTATATTAGGTCTCACTGTAACAGAAAACTTGAATTGGAATCTCCATTGTAATGAACTTGTCAGTAAATTAAATATTGTTTGTTATCAATTTCGTCATCTAAAGCAATACTTAAATATTAGCCAACTTCTTATGTTTTATTATGCAAGTGTAGAGTCTCGTATGAGATATGGGATATATTTATGGGGAAATTCAAGTGCTATTAAAAAAGTATTTATTGCCCAAAAACGAATTATTCGTTGCTTAGCTGGAGTAAGTTACTTATATTCATGTCGTGAATTCTATAAAAAATTCAACATCTTAACTGTTATAAGTTTGTATATTTATGAAACTTGCATTTTTATTTTCAAAAACCAATATACTTTTGCAAAAACACTTGATATTCATAATTATAATGCCACCTACCTTTGGTGTACAAAACGGAATGCCCAGCGCAGCAGTCGGAGAGGGTACGTGAATACGTACAATCGTGGTTCGTATACGAATAAATGAATCGGATATAATAATTAGGGCGCCACGTAATTTTAGATAAAATAAAAATTACGAAAAATGACGCTAGCTCAAAAAAAGGATGGGAAGCCAGGGATCTAGGGATAATTAATTGGGTGAAAGATGGGTACTTAGCAACATAAAAAGCCAGAATTGAGTTTAACTAATCAGAGTTATATTACGTAAAACTTCAAATTTCAAGAAAAAACTCTACAATCTATTATTCTACTAGAAACGGAACAGTCAGAATTATTGTTACAATAATCGTTATATTAATCAAAGACAATTGTTAAAATTTTCATAAACAATACCATGAAAAATCAATAATAATCATAAATATATATCTTAATATTAGCCTAGCAGGAGATCTCCCAAAATATGAACTAGAAATAACTATGATTTTATACAGAATCAAAAAAATACAACTCTCAGACAAAAATAATAACAAATAGAGAGTAACGGCCAATACTTGTGTAGAACGGCCAAATTATTGTCCGCGCTGGCACCAACCATAGGCGGCGTAACGAAAATTTCAATAGAAAAATACAGACAATATTGTCTTCAAATATCGCTTTAAATCGATGCTAGGTGCAATAATTAACCCTCAAAAGGGTAAGCTAGATTCGCACGATAGTACTAACAAGGGTTGCGTAGCACTGTATCTAGTTATCACTGTGTAATTAAAACAGTACTTAGCTGTGCGATGTTGGAGCATCCCCGGCGTGTCGTGGATGTGCTGAGTAGGCGAAAGAAGAGCCCCAGTAGACAGGAAGATCCCCCAAGAGTTGTTGGGGTGGTGCCTTGGCTCCAGTGATGGCGACAACGAGCACCAAAAATCGGGCGATGGACGAAGAAAACGGTGTAAATCCGCCGAAGTGGCGATAAGTACGAAACCCCGTAATAGTTTGACTATGCGCGATAATTAGGGTCGTATAAAACTAAACTAGAGCGCCCTTAACTGAGTAAACTCACTCTCGCACACACTGTTTACTTTGCTTGAAATCCACTTGCCGAGTCCCCAAAGAAACCAAGTTTTGCGCTCGCAAGATTAAACATATTTTAATTAAATTAATAACACGGCAACAGTTCTGACTGCTCGCGCTGTCTAGCGACAAACAATAATAATAAACTCTAAAACAGTAAACGATCTCTAAATAACCGACAAAAAAGATGTCGCAAAGGTAGTAGGAAAGGGTTAAGGTTAACGGGAAAAGTAAACCGTTACAATAACACTAGGCATAATAATAATTTCTATGCACCGGTAGCCAAACTAAATGTTGTTAAAAATTCTCCTGAAATATTTGGTTTAAAATTGTTCAATAAATTACCTGAGAGTTTAAAACAAATTAATAACTTAAAACATTTTAGAAAAGAACTAAAAAAATATGTAATACTCCATACTATTTACACTCTAGAAGAATATTTCAGCATATAAACATATCATAAGCATAAGCATGTATTAAATTTTTTATGTATTTTTTGACGCTTTCTATACACTGTTTTGTGTCTTTGGAAATAAATATCTTTATTATTATTATTATTATTACATGTCGTGTGTAATGGCTTAAATTTGCAAAATCAAGATAAAATAGCTGTTTTCAGCTTGCAAAAACATACAAAATGCTGTTTTCAAGTATTTAAACTGTCATATTCATGTTTCTGTCGTGTATAATAGCTAATGTTGGTGAAAGCAAGATAAAAATGCTGTTTTAAGCATGCAAAAGCATACAAAACACCGTTTTCAAATATTTAAACTGTCATATTTATGTATTTGTCGTGTGTAATGGCTTATGTTTGCAAAATCAAGATTAAATAGCTGTTTTCAGCTTGCAAAAACATTCAAAATGCTGTTTTCAAGTATTTAAACTGTCATATTCAAGTTTCTGTCGTGTATAATAGCTAATGTTAGTGAAAGCAAGATAAAAATGCTGTTTTAGGCATGCAAAAGCATACAAAGCACCGTTTTCAAGTATTTAAACTGTAATATTAATGTTTCTGTCGTGTATAATAGCTAATGTTGGTGAAAGCAAGATAAAAATGCTGTTTTATGCATGCAAAAGCATACAAAACACCGTTTTCAAGTATTTAAACTGTCATATTCATGTATACCTGTTTTCAAAAAAGAGACAAACATAATACCGATAATTACAGACCTATTGCTCTGACCTCTGGATTTTCTAAAATTTTTGAATACTGTTTCCTAAGTAGATTTGATGGTTTTCTAAAACAAACTAATATTTTAAGCAATACTCAGTTTGGTTTTAGAGAAAATATCTCGACCATTGATGCTTTGCATTATTTATATAGTAAAATTATTCATTATATTCATAACGGAGAATATCCAGTCGGTATTTTTTGCGATTTAGTAAAGCCTTCGACTGTGTCGATCATTCGCTGTTGCTTAACAAACTAGAACTTATGGGTATACGTGGCGTTGCATTAAACTGGATTTCTTCTTTTTCAACCGATAGACTGCAGTTTGTTTCGATTAATCATTTTAATAATGCATCAAATAATATTGCTAATTCCGATTTAACAAAAGTTAACGTTGGTTTGCCTCAGGGCACAGTGCTTGCCCCAATTCTTTTCATTATCTTTATTAATGATTTAAGTGCCGCTCTTACTAATGATTGTGAATCTATCATGTACGCCGACGATACTACTCTTTTAATTTCTGATTTGTTTACTTGTGTAAATCTTCTCTAATTGATAAGTGTAATTTAAATATACACTCTTTAAGCACTTGGTGCTCTACAAATAAACAGTTTTTAAATGACAATAAAACTAATATTATTCGTTTTCATACAATTAGTCCTAAAAATAATGACATTCAAATAAATATTCAGTTTGATGATAATCATTTAGAAAGTTGTACTTCAACCCGTATATTAGGTCTCACTGTAACAGAAAACTTGAATTGGAATCTCCATTGTAATGAACTTGTCAGTAAATTAAATATTGTTTGTTATCAATTTCGTCATCTAAAGCAATACTTAAATATTAGCCAACTTCTTATGTTTTATTATGCAAGTGTAGAGTCTCGTATGAGATATGGGATATATTTATGGGGAAATTCAAGTGCTATTAAAAAAGTATTTATTGCCCAAAAACGAATTATTCGTTGCTTAGCTGGAGTAAGTTACTTATATTCATGTCGTGAATTCTATAAAAAATTCAACATCTTAACTGTTATAAGTTTGTATATTTATGAAACTTGCATTTTTATTTTCAAAAACCAATATACTTTTGCAAAAACACTTGATATTCATAATTATAATGCCACCTACCTTTGGTGTACAAAACGGAATGCCCAGCGCAGCAGTCGGAGAGGGTACGTGAATACGTACAATCGTGGTTCGTATACGAATAAATGAATCGGATATAATAATTAGGGCGCCACGTAATTTTAGATAAAATAAAAATTACGAAAAATGACGCTAGCTCAAAAAAAGGATGGGAAGCCAGGGATCTAGGGATAATTAATTGGGTGAGAGATGGGTACTTAGCAACATAAAAAGCCAGAATTGAGTTTAACTAATCAGAGTTATATTACGTAAAACTTCAAATTTCAAGAAAAAACTCTACAATCTATTATTCTACTAGAAACGGAACAGTCAGAATTATTGTTACAATAATCGTTATATTAATCAAAGACAATTGTTAAAATTTTCATAAACAATACCATGAAAAATCAATAATAATCATAAATATATATCTTAATATTAGCCTAGCAGGAGATCTCCCAAAATATGAACTAGAAATAACTATGATTTTATACAGAATCAAAAAAATACAACTCTCAGACAAAAATAATAACAAATAGAGAGTAACGGCCAATACTTGTGTAGAACGGCCAAATTATTGTCCGCGCTGGCACCAACCATAGGCGGCGTAACGAAAATTTCAATAGAAAAATACAGACAATATTGTCTTCAAATATCGCTTTAAATCGATGCTAGGTGCAATAATTAACCCTCAAAAGGGTAAGCTAGATTCGCACGATAGTACTAACAAGGGTTGCGTAGCACTGTATCTAGTTATCACTGTGTAATTAAAACAGTACTTAGCTGTGCGATGTTGGAGCATCCCCGGCGTGTCGTGGATGTGCTGAGTAGGCGAAAGAAGAGCCCCAGTAGACAGGAAGATCCCCCAAGAGTTGTTGGGGTGGTGCCTTGGCTCCAGTGATGGCGACAACGAGCACCAAAAATCGGGCGATGGACGAAGAAAACGGTGTAAATCCGCCGAAGTGGCGATAAGTACGAAACCCCGTAATAGTTTGACTATGCGCGATAATTAGGGTCGTATAAAACTAAACTAGAGCGCCCTTAACTGAGTAAACTCACTCTCGCACACACTGTTTACTTTGCTTGAAATCCACTTGCCGAGTCCCCAAAGAAACCAAGTTTTGCGCTCGCAAGATTAAACATATTTTAATTAAATTAAAAACACGGCAACAGTTCTGACTGCTCGCGCTGTCTAGCGACAAACAATAATAATAAACTCTAAAACAGTAAACGATCTCTAAATAACCGACAAAAAAGATGTCGCAAAGGTAGTAGGAAAGGGTTAAGGTTAACGGGAAAAGTAAACCGTTACAATAACACTAGGCATAATAATAATTTCTATGCACCGGTAGCCAAACTAAATGTTGTTAAAAATTCTCCTGAAATATTTGGTTTAAAATTGTTCAATAAATTACCTGAGAGTTTAAAACAAATTAATAACTTAAAACATTTTAGAAAAGAACTAAAAAAATATGTAATACTCCATACTATTTACACTCTAGAAGAATATTTCAGCATATAAACATATCATAAGCATAAGCATGTATTAAATTTTTTATGTATTTTTTGACGCTTTCTATACACTGTTTTGTGTCTTTGGAAATAAATATCTTTATTATTATTATTATTATTACATGTCGTGTGTAATGGCTTATATTTGCAAAATCAAGATAAAATAGCTGTTTTCAGCTTGCAAAAACATACAAAATGCTGTTTTCAAGTATTTAAACTGTCATATTCATGTTTCTGTCGTGTATAATAGCTAATGTTGGTGAAAGCAAGATAAAAATGCTGTTTTAAGCATGCAAAAGCATACAAAACACCGTTTTCAAATATTTAAACTGTCATATTTATGTATTTGTCGTGTGTAATGGCTTATGTTTGCAAAATCAAGATAAAATAGCTGTTTTCAGCTTGCAAAAACATTTAAAATGCTGTTTTCAAGTATTTAAACTGTCATATTCATGTTTCTGTCATGTATAATAGCTAGTGTTGGTGAAAGCAAGATAAAAATGCTGTTTTAAGCATGCAATAGCATACAAAACACCGTTTTCAAGTATCTAAACTGTCAAATTCATGTATATGTCGTGTGTAATGGCTTATGTTTGCAAAATCAAGACAAAATTGCTGTTTTCAGCTTGCAAAAACATACAAAATGCTGTTTTCAAGTATTTCAACTGTCATATTCATGTTTCTGTCGTGTATAATAGCTAAAGTTGGTGAAAGCAAGATAAAAATGCTGTTTTAAGCATGCAAAAGCATACAAAGCACCGTTTTCAAGTATTTAAACTGTCATATACATGTTTCTGTCGTGTATAAACGCTAATTTTGGTGAAAGCAAGAAAAAAATGCTGTTTTAAGTATGCAAAAGCATACAAAACACCGTTTTCAAGTATTTAAACTGTCATATTCATGTATATGTCGTGTGTAATGGCTTATGTTTGCAAAATCAAGATAAAATAGCTGTTTTCAGCTTGCAAAAACATACAAAATGCTGTTTTCAAGTATTTAAACTGTCATATTCATGTTTCTGTCGTGTATAATAGCTAATGTTGGTGAAAGCAAGATAAAAATGCTGTTTTAAGCATGCAAAAGCATACAAAACATCGTTTTCAAATATTTAAACTGTCATATTCATGTATATGTCGTGTGTAATGGGTGATGTTTGCCAAATCAAGATAAAATAGCTGTTTTCAGCTTGCAAAAACATACAAAATGCCGTTTTCCAGTATTTAAACTGTCATATTCATGTTTCTGTCGTGTATAGTATCAAATGTTGGTGAAAGCAAGATAAAAATGCAGTTTTAAGCATGCAAAAGCATACAAAACACCGTTTTCAAGTATTTAAACTGTCATATTCATGTATATGTCGTGTGTAATGGCTTATGTTTGCAAAATCAAGATAAAATAGCTGTTTTCAGCTTGCAAAAACATGCAAAATGCCTTTTTCAAGTATTTAAACTGTCATATTCATGTTTCTGTCGTGTATAATAGCTAATGTTGGTGAAAGCAAGATAAAAATGCTGTTTTAAGCATGCAAAAGCATACAAAACACCGTTTTTAAGTATTTAAACTGTCATATTCATATATATGTCGTGTGTAATGGCTTATGTTTGCAAAATCAAGATAAAATAGCTGTTTTCAGCTTACAAAAACATTCAAAATGCTGTTTTCAAGTATTTAAACTGTCATATTCATGTTTCTGTCGTGTATAATAGCTAATGTTAGTGAAAGCAAGATAAAAATGCTGTTTTAGGCATGCAAAAGCATACAAAGCACCGTGTTCAAGTATTTAAACTGTCATATTCATGTTTCTGTCGTGTATAATAGCTAATATTGGTGAAAGCAAGATAAAAATGCTGTTTTAAGCATGCGAAAGCATACAAAACACCGTTCTCAAGTATTTAAACTGTCATATTCATGTATATGTCGTGTGTAATGGCTTATGTTTGCAAAATCAAGATAAAATAGCTGTTTTCAGCTTGCAAAAACATACAAAATGTTGTTTTCAAGTATTTAAACTGTCATATTCATGTTTCTGTCGTGTATAATAGCTAATGTTGGTGAAAGCAAGAAAAAAATGCTGTTTTAAGCATGCAAAAGCATACAAAACACCGTTTTCAAGTATTTAAACTGTCATATTCATGTATATGTCGTGTGTAATGGCTTATGTTTGCAAAATCTAGATAAAATAGCTGTTTTCAGCTTGCAAAAACATAAAAAATGCTGTTTTCAAGTATTTAAACTGTCATATTCATGTTTCTGTCGTGTATAATAGCTAATGTTGGTGAAAGCAAGATAAAAATGCTGTTTTAAGCATGCAGAAGCATACAAAACACCGTTCTCAAGTATTAAAACTTTCATATTCATGTATATGTCGTGTGTAATGGCTTATGTTTGCAAAATCAAGATAAAATAGCTGTTTTCAGCTTGCAAAACATACAAAATGTTGTTTTCAAGAATTTAAACAGTCATATTCATGTTTCTGTCGTGTATAATAGCTAATGTTGGTGAAAGCAAGATAAAAATGCTGTTTTAAGCATGCAAAAGCATACAAAACACCGTTTTCAAGTATTTAAACTGTCATATTTATGTATATGTCGTGTGTAATGGCTTATGTTTGCAAAATCAAGATAAAATAGCTGTTTTCAGCTTGCAAAAACATAGAAAATGTTGTTTTCAAGTATTTAAACAGTCATGTTCATGTTTCTGTCGTGTATAATAGCTAATGTTGGTGAAAGCAAGATGAAAATGCTGTTTTAAGCATGCGAAAGCATACAAAACACCGTTTTCAAGAAGTTTAACTGTCATATTCATGTATATGTCATGTGTAATGGCTTATGTTTGCAAAATCAAGATAAAATAGCTGTTTTCAGCTTGCAAAATCATACAAAACACCGTTTTCAAGTATTTAAACTGTCATATTTATGTATATGTCGTGTGTAATGGCTTATGTTTGCAAAATCAAGATAAAATAGCTGTTTTCAGCTTGCAAAAACATAGAAAATGTTGTTTTCAAGTATTTAAACAGTCATGTTCATGTTTCTGTCGTGTATAATAGCTAATGTTGGTGAAAGCAAGATAAAAATGCTGTTTTAAGCATGCAAAAGCATACAAAACACCGTTCTCAAGTATTAAAACTTTCATATTCATGTATATGTCGTGTGTAATGGCTTATGCTTGCAAAATCAAGATAAAATAGCTGTTTTCAGCTTGCAAAAACATACAAAATGCTGTTTTCAAGTATTTAAACTGTCATATTCATGTTTCTGTCATGTATAATAGCTATTGTTGGTGAAAGCAAGATAAAAATGCTGTTTTAAGCATGCAAAAGCGTACAAAACACCATTTTCAAGTATTTAAACTGTCATATTTATGTTTCTGTCGTGTATAATAGCTAATGTTGGTGAAAGCAAGATAAAAATTCTGTTTTAAGCATGCAAAAGCATACAAAACACTGTTTTCAAGTATTTAAACTGTCATATTCATGTATATGTCGTGTGTAATGGCTTATGTTTGCAAAATCAAGATAAAATAGCTGTTTTCAGCTTGCAAAAACATACAAAATGCCTTTTTCAAGTATTTAAATTGTCATATTCATGTTTCTGTCATGTATAATTGCTAATGTTGGTGAAAGCAAGATAAAAATGCTGTTCTAAGCATTCAAAAGCATACAAAACACCGTTTTCAAGTACTTAAACTGTTATATTTATGTATATGTCGTGTGTAATGGCTTATGTTTGCAAAATCAAGATAAAATAGCTGTTTTCAGCTTGCAAAACATACAAAATGCTGTTTTCAAGTATTTAAACTGTCATATTCATGTTTCTGTCATGTATAATAGCTAATGTTGGTGAAAGCAAGATAAAAATACTATTTTAAGCATGCAAAAGCATACAAAACACCGTTTTCAAGTATTTAAACTGTCAAATTCATGTATATGTCGTGTGTAATGGCTTATGTTTGCAAAATCAAGACAAAATTGTTGTTTTCAGCTTGCAAAAACATACAAAATGCTGTTTTCAAGTATTTCAACTGTCATATTTATGTTTCTGTCGTGTATAATAGCTAATGTTGGTGAAAGCAAGATAAAATGCTGTTTTAAGCATGCAAAAGCATACAAAACACCGTTTTCAAGTATTTAAACTGTCATATTCATGTTTCTGTCGTGTATAATAGCTAATGTTGGTGAAAAAAAGATAAAAATGCTGTTTTATGCATGCAAAAGCATACAAAACACCGTTTTCAAGTATTTAAACTGTCATATTCATGTATATGTCGTGTGTAATGGCTTATGTTTGCAAAATCAAGATAAACTAGCTGTTTTCAGCTTGCAAAAACATACAAAATGTTGTTTTCAAGTATTCAAACTGTCATATTTATGTTTCTGTCGTGTATAATAGCTAATGTTTTTGAAAGCAAGATAAAAATGCTGTTTTAAGCATGCAAAAGCATTCAAAACACCGTTTTGAAGTATTGAAACTGTCATATTCATGTTTCTCTCGTGTATAATAGCTTATGTTGGTGAAAGCAAGATAAAAATGCTGTTTTAAGCATGCAAAAGCATACAAAACACCGTTTTCAAGTATTTAAACTGTTATATTCATGTATATGTCGTGTGTAATGGCTTGTGTTTGCAAAACCAAGATAAAATAGCTGTTTTCAGCTTGCAAAAACATGCAATATGCTGTTTTAAAGTATTTAAACTGTCATATTCATGTTTCTGTTATGTATAATAGCTAATGTTGGTGAAAGCAAGATAAAAATGCTGTTTTAAGCATGCAAAAGCATACAAAACACCGTTTTCAAATATTTAAACTGTCATATTCATGTATATGTCGTGTGTAATGGGTTATGTTTGCCAAATCAAGATAAAATAGCTGTTTTCAGCTTGCAAAAACATACAAAATGCCGTTTTCCAGTATTTAAACTCTCATATTCATGTTTCTGTCGTGTATAATATCAAATGTTGGTGAAAGCAAGTTAAAAATGCTGTTTTAAACATGCAAAAGCATACAAAACTCCGTTTTCAAGTATTTAAACTGTCATATTCATGTATATGTCGTGTGTAATGGCTTATGTTTGCAAAATCAAGATAAAATAGCTGTTTTCAGCTTGCAAAAACATACAAAATGCTGTTTTCAAATATTTAAACTATCATATTCATGTTTCTTTCGTGTATAATAGCTAATGTTGGTGAAAGCAAGATAAAAATTCTGTTTTAAGCATGCCACAGCATACAAAACACCGTTTTCAAGTATTTAAACTGTCATATTCATGTATAAGTCGTGTGTAATGGCTTCTGTTTGCAAAATAGAGATAAAATAGCTGTTTTCAGCTTGCAAAAACATACAAAATGCCTTTTTCAAGTATTTAAACTGTCATATTCATGTTTCTGTCGTGTATAATAGCTAATGTTGGTGAAAGCAAGATAAAAATGCTGTTTTAAGCATGCAAAAGCATACAAAACACCGTTTTTAAGTATTTAAACTGTCATATTCATATATATGTCGTGTGTAATGGCTTATGTTTGCAAAATCAAGATAAAATAGCTGTTTTCAGCTTGCAAAAACATTCAAAATGCTGTTTTCAAGTATTTAAACTGTCATATTCATGTTTCTGTCGTGTATAATAGCTAATGTTAGTAAAAGCAAGATAAAAATGCTGTTTTAAGCATGCAAAAGCATACAAAGCACCGTTTTCAAGTATTTAAACTGTCATATTCATGTTTCTGTCGTGTATAATAGCTAATGTTGGTGAAAGCAAGATAAAAATGCTGTTTTAAGCATGCAAAAGCAAACAAAACACCGTTCTCAAGTATTTAAACTGTCATATTCATGTATATGTCGTGTGTAATGGCTTATGTTTGCAAAATCAAGATAAAATAGCTGTTTTCAGCTTGCAAAAACATACAAAATGTTGTTTTCAAATATTTAAGCTATCATATTCATGTTTCTTTCGTGTATAATAGCTAATGTTGGTGAAAGCAAGATAAAAATTCTGTTTTAAGCATGCCACAGCATACAAAACACCGTTTTCAAGTATTTAAACTGTCATATTCATGTATATGTCGTGTGTAATGGCTTATGTTTGCAAAATCTAGATAAAATAGCTGTTTTCAGCTTGCAAAAACATAAAAAATGCTGTTTTCAAGTATTTAAACTGTCATATTCATGTTTCTGTCGTGTATAATAGCTAATGTTGGTGAAAGCAAGATAATATTCATGTTTCTGTCGTGTATAATAGCTAATGTTGGTGTAAGCAAGATAAAAATGCTGTTTTAAGCATGCAGAAGCATACAAAACACCGTTCTCAAGTATTAAAACTTTCATATTCATGTATATGTCGTGTGTAATGGCTTATGTTTGCAAAATCAAGATAAAATAGCTGTTTTCAGCTTGCAAAAACATACAAAATGCTGTTTTCAAGTATATAAACTCTCATATTCATGTTTCTGTCGTGTATAATAGCTAATGCTGGTGAAAGCAAGATAAAAATGCTGTTTTAAGCATGCAAAAGCATACAAAACACCGTTTTCAAGTATTTAAACTGTCATATTCATGTATATGTCGTGTGTAATGGCTTATGTTTGCAAAATCTAGATAAAATAGCTGTTTTCAGCTTGCAAAAACATTCAAAATGCTGTTTTCAAGTATTTAAACTGTCATATTCATGTTTCTGTCGTGTATAATAGCTAATGTTAGTAAAAGCAAGATAAAAATGCTGTTTTAAGCATGCAAAAGCATACAAAGCACGGTTTTCAAGTATTTAAACTGCCATATTCATGTTTCTGTCGTGTATAATAGCTAATGTTGGTGAAAGCAAGATAAAAATGCTGTTTTAAGCATGCAAAAGCAAACAAAACACCGGTTTCAAGTATTTAAACTGTCATATTCATGTATATGTCGTGTGTAATGGCTTATGTTTGTAAAATCAAGATAAAATAGCTGTTTTCAGCTTGCAAAAACATACAAAATGTTGTTTTCAAGTATTTAAACTGTCATATTCATGTTTCTGTTGCGTATAATAGCTAATGTTGGTGAAAGCAAGATAAAAATGCTGTTTTAAGCATGCAAAAGCAAACAAAACACCGTTTTCAAGTATTTAAACTGTCATATTCATGTTTCTGTCGTGTATAATAGCTAATGTTGGTAAAATCAAGATAAAAATGCTGTTTTAAGCATGCAAAAGCATACAAAACACCGTTTTCAAGTATTTAAACTGTCATATTCATGTATATGTCGTGTGTTATGGCTTATGTTTGCAAAATCAAGATAAACTAGCTGTTTTCAGCTTGCAAAAACATACAAAATGCTGTTTTCAAGTATTTAAACTGTCATATTTATGTTTCTGTCGTGTATAATAGCTAATGTTTTTGAAAGCAAGATAAAAATGCTGTTTTAAGCATGCAAAAGCATTCAAAACACCGTTTTGAAGTATTTAAACTGTCATATTCATGTTTCTCTCGTGTATAATAGCTTATGTTGGTAAAAGCAAGATAAAAATGCTGTTTTAAGCATGCAAAAGCATACAAAACACCGTTTTCAAGTATTTAAACTGTCATATTCATGTATATGTCGTGTGTAATGGCTTGTGTTTGCAAAATCAAAATAAAATAGCTGTTTTCAGCTTGCAAAAACATACAAAATGTTGTTTTCAAGTATATAAACTGTCATATTCATGTTTCTGTCGTGTATAATAGCTAATATTGGTGAAAGCAAGATAAAAATGCTGTTTTAAGCATTCAAAAGCAAACAAAACACCGTTTTCTAGTATTTAAACTGTCATATTCTTGTTTCTGTCGTGTATATTAGTTATAGTTGGTGAAAGCAAGATAAAAATGCTGATTTAAGCATGCAAAAGCATACAAAACACCGTTTTCAAGTACTTAAACTGTCATATTCATGTATATGTCGTGTGTAATGGCTTATGTTTGCAAAATCAAGATAAAATAGCTGTTTTCAGCTTGCAAAAACATACAAAATGTTGTTTTCAAGTATATAAACTGTCATATTCATGTTTCTGTCGTGTATAATAACTAATATTGGTGAAAGCAAGATAAAAATGCTGTTTTAAGCATGCAAAAGCAAACAAAACACCGTTTTCTAGTATTTAAACTGTCATATTCTTGTTTCTGTCGTGTATATTAGTTATAGTTGGTGAAAGCAAGATAAAAATGCTGATTTAAGCATGCAAAAGCATACAAAACACCGTCTACAAGTATTTAAACTGTCATATTCATGTATATGTCGTGTGTAATGGCTTATGTTTTCAAAATCAAGATAAAATAGCTGTTTTCAGCTTGCAAAACATACAAAATGCTGTTTGCAAGTATTTAAACTGTCATATTCATGTTTCTGTCATGTATAATAGCTAATGTTGGTGTAAGCAAGATAAAAATGCTGTTTTAAGCATGCAGAAGCATACAAAACACCGTTCTCAAGTATTAAAACTTTCATATTCATGTATATGTCATGTGTAATGGCTTATGTTTGCAAAATCAAGATAAAATAGCTGTTTTCAGCTTGCAAAAACATACAAAATGCTGTTTTCAAGTATATAAACTCTCATATTCATGTTTCTGTCGTGTATAATAGCTAATGCTGGTGAAAGCAAGATAAAAATGCTGTTTTAAGCATGCAAAAGCATACAAAACACCGTTTTCAAGTATTTAAACTGTCATATTCATGTATATGTCGTGTGTAATGGCTTATGTTTGCAAAATCTAGATAAAATAGCTGTTTTCAGCTTGCAAAAACATTCAAAATGCTGTTTTCAAGTATTTAAACTGTCATATTCATGTTTCTGTCGTGTATAATAGCTAATGTTAGTAAAAGCAAGATAAAAATGCTGTTTTAAGCATGCAAAAGCATACAAAGCACCGTTTTCAAGTATTTAAACTGTCATATTCATGTTTCTGTTGTGTATAATAGCTAATGTTGGTGAAAGCAAGATAAAAATGCTGTTTTAAGCATGCAAAAGCAAACAAAACACCGTTCTCAAGTATTTAAACTGTCATATTCATGTATATGTCGTGTATAATGGCTTATGTTTGCAAAATCAAGATAAAATAGCTGTTTTCAGCTTGCAAAAACATACAAAATGTTGTTTTCAAGTATTTAAACTGTCATATTCATGTTTCTGTCGCGTATAATAGCTAATGTTGGTGAAAGCAAGATAAAAATGCTGTTTTAAGCATGCAAAAGCAAACAAAACACCGTTTTCAAGTATTTAAACTGTCATATTCATGTTTCTGTCGTGTATAATAGCTAATGTTGGTAAAATCAAGATAAAAATGCTGTTTTAAGCATGCAAAAGCATACAAAACACCGTTTTCAAGTATTTAAACTGTCATATTCATGTATATGTCGTGTGTAATGGCTTATGTTTGCAAAATCAAGATAAACTAGCTGTTTTCAGCTTGCAAAAACATACAAAATGTTGTTTTCAAGTATTCAAACTGTCATATTTATGTTTCTGTCGTGTATAATAGCTAATGTTTTTGAAAGCAAGATAAAAATGCTGTTTTAAGCATGCAAAAGCATTCAAAACACCGTTTTGAAGTATTTAAACTGTCATATTCATGTTTCTCTCGTGTATAATAGCTTATGTTGGTGAAAGCAAGATAAAAATGCTGTTTTAAGCATGCAAAAGCATACAAAACACCGTTTTCAAGTATTTAAACTGTTATATTCATGTATATGTCGTGTGTAATGGCTTGTGTTTGCAAAACCAAGATAAAATAGCTGTTTTCAGCTTGCAAAAACATGCAATATGCTGTTTTAAAGTATTTAAACTGTCATATTCATGTTTCTGTTATGTATAATAGCTAATGTTGGTGAAAGCAAGATAAAAATGCTGTTTTAAGCATGCAAAAGCATACAAAACACCGTTTTCAAATATTTAAACTGTCATATTCATGTATATGTCGTGTGTAATGGGTTATGTTTGCCAAATCAAGATAAAATAGCTGTTTTCAGCTTGCAAAAACATACAAAATGCCGTTTTCCAGTATTTAAACTCTCATATTCATGTTTCTGTCGTGTATAATATCAAATGTTGGTGAAAGCAAGTTAAAAATGCTGTTTTAAACATGCAAAAGCATACAAAACACCGTTTTCAAGTATTTAAACTGTCATATTCATGTATATGTCGTGTGTAATGGCTTATGTTTGCAAAATCAAGATAAAATAGCTGTTTTCAGCTTGCAAAAACATACAAAATGCTGTTTTCAAATATTTAAACTATCATATTCATGTTTCTTTCGTGTATAATAGCTAATGTTGGTGAAAGCAAGATAAAAATTCTGTTTTAAGTATGCCACAGCATACAAAACACCGTTTTCAAGTATTTAAACTGTCATATTCATGTATAAGTCGTGTGTAATGGCTTCTGTTTGCAAAATAGAGATAAAATAGCTGTTTTCAGCTTGCAAAAACATACAAAATGCCTTTTTCAAGTATTTAAACTGTCATATTCATGTTTCTGTCGTGTATAATAGCTAATGTTGGTGAAAGCAAGATAAAAATGCTGTTTTAAGCATGCAAAAGCAAACAAAACACCGTTTTCAAGTATTTAAACTGTCATATTCATGTTTCTGTCGTGTATAATAGCTAATGTTGGTAAAATCAAGATAAAAATGCTGTTTTAAGCATGCAAAAGCATACAAAACACCGTTTTCAAGTATTTAAACTGTCATATTCATGTATATGTCGTGTGTAATGGCTTATGTTTGCAAAATCAAGATAAACTAGCTGTTTTCAGCTTGCAAAAACATACAAAATGCTGTTTTCAAGTATTTAAACTGTCATATTTATGTTTCTGTTGTGTATAATAGCTAATGTTTTTGAAAGCAAGATAAAAATGCTGTTTTAAGCATGCAAAAGCAGTCAAAACACCGTTTTGAAGTATTTAAACTGTCATATTCATGTTTCTCTCGTGTATAATAGCTTATGTTGGTGAAAGCAAGATAAAAATGCTGTTTTAAGCATGCAAAAGCATACAAAACACCGTTTTCAAGTATTTAAACTGTCATATTCATGTATATGTCGTGTGTAATGGCTTGTGTTTGCAAAATCAAGATCAAATAGCTGTTTTCAGCTTGCAAAAACATACAATATACTGTTTTAAAGTATTTAAACTGTCATATTCATGTTTCTGTTATGTATAATAGCTAATGTTGGTGAAAGCAAGATAAAAATGCTGTTTTAAGCATGCAAAAGCATACAAAACACCGTTTTCAAATATTTAAACTGTCATATTCATGTATATGTCGTGTGTAATGGGTTATGTTTGCCAAATCAAGATAAAATAGCTGTTTTCAGCTTGCAAAAACATACAAAATGCCGTTTTCCAGTATTTAAACTCTCATATTCATGTTTCTGTCGTGTATAATATCAAATGTTGGTGAAAGCAAGTTAAAAATGCTGTTTTAAACATGCAAAAGCATACAAAACACCGTTTTCAAGTATTTAAACTGTCATATTCATGTATATGTCGTGTGTAATGGCTTATGTTTGCAAAATCAAGATAAAATAGCTGTTTTCAGCTTGCAAAAACATACAAAATGCTGTTTTCAAATATTTAAACTATCATATTCATGTTTCTTTCGTGTATAATAGCTAATGTTGATGAAAACAAGATAAAAATTCTGTTTTAAGCATGCCACAGCATACAAAACACCATTTTCAAGTATTTAAACTGTCATATTCATGTATAAGTCGTGTGTAATGGCTTCTGTTTACAAAATAGAGATAAAATAGCTGTTTTCAGCTTGCAAAAACATACAAAATGCCTTTTTCAAGTATTTAAACTGTCATATTCATGTTTCTGTCGTGTATAATAGCTAATGTTGGTGAAAGCAAGATAAAAATGCTGTTTTAAGCATGCAAAAGCATACAAAGCACGGTTTTCAAGTATTTAAACTGTCATATTCATGTTTCTGTCGTGTATAATAGCTAATGTTGGTGAAAGCAAGATAAAAATGCTGTTTTAAGCATGCAAAAGCAAACAAAACACCGTTCTCAAGTATTTAAACTGTCATATTCATGTATATGTCGTGTGTAATGGCTTATGTTTGCAAAATCAAGATAAAATAGCTGTTTTCAGGTTGCAAAAACATACAAAATGTTGTTTTCAAGTATTTAAACTGTCATATTCATGTTTCTGTCGCGTATAATAGCTAATGTTGGTGAAAGCAAGATAAAAATGCTGTTTTAAGCATGCAAAAGCAAACAAAACACCGTTTTCAAGTATTTAAACTGTCATATTCATGTTTCTGTCGTGTATAATAGCTAATGTTGGTAAAATCAAGATAAAAATGCTGTTTTAAGCATGCAAAAGCATACAAAACACCGTTTTCAAGTATTTAAACTGTCATATTCATGTATATGTCGTGTGTAATGGCTTATGTTTGCAAAATCAAGATAAAATAGCTGTTTTCAGGTTGCAAAAACATACAAAATGTTGTTTTCAAGTATTTAAACTGTCATATTCATGTTTCTGTCGCGTATAATAGCTAATGTTGGTGAAAGCAAGATAAAAATGCTGTTTTAAGCATGCAAAAGCAAACAAAACACCGTTTTCAAGTATTTAAACTGTCATATTCATGTTTCTGTCGTGTATAATAGCTAATGTTGGTAAAATCAAGATAAAAATGCTGTTTTAAGCATGCAAAAGCATACAAAACACCGTTTTCAAATATTTAAACTGTCATATTCATGTATATGTCGTGTGTAATGGGTTATGTTTGCCAAATCAAGATAAAATAGCTGTTTTCAGCTTGCAAAAACATACAAAATGCCGTTTTCCAGTATTTAAACTCTCATATTCATGTTTCTGTCGTGTATAATATCAAATGTTGGTGAAAGCAAGTTAAAAATGCTGTTTTAAACATGCAAAAGCATACAAAACACCGTTTTCAAGTATTTAAACTGTCATATTCATGTATATGTCGTGTGTAATGGCTTATGTTTGCAAAATCAAGATAAAATAGCTGTTTTCAGCTTGCAAAAACATACAAAATGCTGTTTTCAAATATTTAAACTATCATATTCATGTTTCTTTCGTGTATAATAGCTAATGTTGGTGAAAGCAAGATAAAAATTCTGTTTTAAGTATGCCACAGCATACAAAACACCGTTTTCAAGTATTTAAACTGTCATATTCATGTATAAGTCGTGTGTAATGGCTTCTGTTTGCAAAATAGAGATAAAATAGCTGTTTTCAGCTTGCAAAAACATACAAAATGCCTTTTTCAAGTATTTAAACTGTCATATTCATGTTTCTGTCGTGTATAATAGCTAATGTTGGTGAAAGCAAGATAAAAATGCTGTTTTAAGCATGCAAAAGCATACAAAACACCGTTTTTAGTATTTAAACTGTCATTCATATATATGTCGTGTGTAATGGCTTATGTTTGCAAAATCAAGATAAAATAGCTGTTTTCAGCTTGCAAAAACATTCAAAATGCTGTTTTCAAGTATTTAAACTGTCATATTCATGTTTCTGTCGTGTATAATAGCTAATGTTAGTAAAAGCAAGATAAAAATGCTGTTTTAAGCATGCAAAAGCATACAAAGCACCGTTTTCAAGTATTTAAACTGTCATATTCATGTTTCTGTCGTGTATAATAGCTAATGTTGGTGAAAGCAAGATAAAAATGCTGTTTTAAGCATGCAAAAGCAAACAAAATACCGTTCTCAAGTATTTAAACTGTCATATTCATGTATATGTCGTGTGTAATGGCTTATGTTTGCAAAATCAAGATAAAATAGCTGTTTTCAGCTTGCAAAAACATACAAAATGTTGTTTTCAAGTATTTAAACTGTCATATTCATGTTTCTGTCGTGTATAATAAAGCTAATGTTGGTGAAAGCAAGAAAAAAATGCTGTTTTAAGCATGCAAAAACATACAAAACACCGTTTTCAAGTATTTAAACTGTCATATTCATGTTTCTGTCGTGTATAATAGCTAATGTTGGTGAAAGCAAGATAAAAATGCTGTTTTTAGCATGCAAAAGCAAACAAAACACCGTTTTCTAGTATTTAAACTGTCATATTCTTGTTTCTGTCGTGTATATTAGTTATAGTTGGTGAAAGCAAGATAAAAATGCTGATTTAAGCATGCAAAAGCATACAAAACACCGTTTTCAAGTATTAAAACTTTCATATTCATGTATATGTTGTGTGTAATGGCTTATGTTTGCAAAATCAAGATAAAATAGCTGTTTTCAGCTTGCAAAAACATACAAAATGCTGTTTTCAAGTATATAAACTCTCATATTCATGTTTCTGTCGTGTATAATAGCTAATATTGGTGAAAGCAAGATAAAAATGCTGTTTTAAGCATGCAAAATCATACAAAACACCGTTTTCAAGTATTTAAACTGTCATATTCATGTATATGTCGTGTGTAATGGCTTATGTTTTCAAAATCAAGATAAAATAGCTGTTTTCAGCTTGAAAAACATACAAAATGCTGTTTGCAAGTATTTAAACTGTCATATTCATGTTTCTGTCGTGTATAATAGCTAATGTTGGTGTAAGCAAGATAAAAATGCTGTTTTAAGCATGCAGAAGCATACAAAACACCGTTCTCAAGTATTAAAACTTTTATATTCATGTATATGTTGTGTGTAATGGCTTATGTTTGCAAAATCAAGATAAAATAGCTGTTTTCAGCTTGCAAAACATACAAAATGCTGTTTGCAAGTATTTAAACTATCATATTCATGTTTCTGTCGTGTATAATAGCTAATGTTGGTGTAAGCAAGATAATAATGCTGTTTTAAGCATGCAGAAGCATACAAAACACCGTTCTCAAATATTAAAACTTTCATATTCATGTATATGTCGTGTGTAATGGCTTATGTTTGCAAAATCAAGATAAAATAGCTGTTTTCAGCTTGCAAAAACATACAAAATGCTGTTTTTAAGTATATAAACTCTCATATTCATGTTTCTGTCGTGTATAATAGCTAATATTGGTGAAAGCAAGATAAAAATGCTGTTTTAAGCATGCAAAATCATACAAAACACCGTTTTCAAGAATTTAAACCGTCATATTCATGTTTCTGTCATGTATAATAGCTAATGTTTGTGAAAGCAGGATAAAAATGCTGTTTTAAGCATGCAGAAGCATACAAAACACCGTTCTCAAGTATTAAAACTTTCATATTCATGTATATGTCGTGTGTAATGGCTTATGTTTGCAAAATCAAGATAAAATAGCTGTTTTCAGCTTGCAAAAACATACAAAATGTTGTTTTCAAGTATATAAACTGTCATATTCATGTTTCTGTCGTGTATAATAGCTAATATTGGTGAAAGAAAGATAAAAATGCTGTTTTAAGCATGCAAAAGCAAACAAAACACCGTTTTCTAGTATTTAAACTGTCATATTCTTGTTTCTGTCGTGTATATTAGTTATAGTTGGTGAAAGCAAGATAAAAGTGCTGATTTAAGCATGCAAAAGCATACAAAACACCGTTTTCAAGTATTTAAACTGTCATATTCATGTATATGTCGTGTGTAATGGCTTATGTTTTCAAAATCAAGATAAAATAGCTGTTTTCAGCTTGCAAAACATACAAAATGCTGTTTGCAAGTATTTAAACTGTCATATTCATGTTTCTGTCGTGTATAATAGCTAATGTTGGTGAAAGCAAGATAAAAATGCTGTTTTAAGCATGCAAAAGCATACAAAACACCGTTTTCAAGTATTTAAACTGTCATATTCATGTATATGTCGTGTGTAATGGCTTATGTTTGCAAAATCTAGATAAAATAGCTGTTTTCAGCTTACAAAAACATTCAAATGCTGTTTTCAAGTATTTAAACTGTCATATTCATGTTTCTGTCGTGTATAATAGCTAATGTTAGTAAAAGCAAGATAAAAATGATGTTTTAAGCATGCAAAAGCATACAAAGCACCGTTTTCAAGTATTTAAACTGTCATATTCAGGTTTCTGTCGTGTATAATAGCTAATGTTGGTGAAAGCAAGATAAAAATGCTGTTTTAAGCATGCAAAAGCAAACAAAACACCGTTCTCAAGTATTTAAACTGTCATATTCATGTATGTGTCGTGTGTAATGGCTTATGTTTGCAAAATCAAGATAAAATAGCTGTTTTCAGCTTGCAAAAACATACAAAATGTTGTTTTCAAGTATTTAAACTGTCATATTCATGTTTCTGTCGCGTATAATAGCTAATGTTGGTGAAAGCAAGATAAAAATGCTGTTTTAAGCATGCAAAAGCATACAAAACACCGTTTTTAAGTATTTAAACTGTCATATTCATATATATGTCGTGTGTAATGGCTTATGTTTGCAAAATCAAGATAAACTAGCTGTTTTCAGCTTGCAAAAACATACAAAATGCTGTTTTCAAATATTTAAACTATCATATTCATGTTTCTTTCGTGTATAATAGCTTATGTTGGTGAAAGCAAGATAAAAATTCTGTTTTAAGCATGCCACAGCATACAAAACACCGTTTTCAAGTATTTAAACTGTCATATTCATGTTTCTGTCGTGTTTAATAGCTAATGTTGGTAAAATCAAGATAAAAATGCTGTTTTAAGCATGCAAAAGCATACAAAACACCGTTTTCAAGTATTTAAACTGTCATATTCATGTATATGTCGTGTGTAATGGCTTATGTTTTCAAAATCAAGATAAAATAGCTGTTTTCAGCTTGCAAAAACATACAAAATGCTGTTTTCAAATATTTAAACTATCATATTCATGTTTCTTTCGTGTATAATAGCTAATGTTGGTGAAAGCAAGATAAAAATTCTGTTTTAAGCATGCCACAGCATACAAAACACCGTTTTCAAGTATTTAAACTGTCATATTCATGTATAAGTCGTGTGTAATGGTTTCTGTTTGCAAAATAGAGATAAAATAGCTGTTTTCAGCTTGCAAAAACATACAAAATGCCTTTTTCAAGAATTTAAACTGTCATATTCATGTTTCTGTTGTGTATAATAGCTAATGTTAGTAAAAGCAAGATAAAAATGCTGTTTTAAGCATGCAAAAGCATACAAAGCACCGTTTTTAAGTATTTAAACTGTCATATTCATGTTTCTGTCGTGTATAATAGCTAATGTTGGTGAAAGCAAGATAAAAATGCTGTTTTAAGCATGCAAAAGTAAACAAAACACCGTTCTCAAGTATTTAAACTGTCATATTCATGTATATGTCGTGTGTAATGGCTTATGTTTGCAAAATCAAGATAAAATAGCTGTTTTCAGCTTGCAAAAACATACAAAATGTTGTTTTTAAGTATTTAAACTGTCATATTCATGTTTCTGTCGTGTATAATAAAGCTAATGTTGGTGAAAGCAAGAAAAAAATGCTGTTTTAAGCATGCAAAAACATACAAAACACCGTTTTCAAGTATTTAAACTGTCATATTCATGTTTCTGTCGTGTATAATAGCTAATGTTGGTGAAAGCAAGATAAAAATGCTGTTTTTAGCATGCAAAAGCAAACAAAACACCGTTTTCAAGTATTTAAACTGTCATATTCATGTTTCTGTCGTGTATAATAGCTAATGTTGGTAAAATCAAGATAAAAATGCTGTTTTAAGCATGCAAAAGCATACAAAACACGGTTTTCAAGTATTTAAACTGTCATAATCATCTATATGTCGTGTGTAATGGCTTATGTTTGCAAAATCAAGATAAACTAGTTGTTTTCAGCTTGCAAAAACATACAAAATGCTGTTTTCAAGTATTTAAACTGTCATATTTATGTTTCTGTCGTGTATAATAGCTAATGTTTTTGAAAGCAAGATAAAAATGCTGTTTTATGCATGCAAAAGCATTCAAAACACCGTTTTGAAGTATTTAAACTGTCATATTCATGTTTCTCTCGTGTATAATAGCTAATGTTTGTGAAAGCAAGATAAAAATGCTGTTTTAAGCATGCAAAAGCATACAAAACACCGTTTTCAAGTATTTAAACTGTCATATTCATGTATATGTCGTGTGTAATGGCTTGTGTTTGCATAATCAAGATAAAATAGCTGTTTTCAGCTTGCAAAAACATACAATATGCTGTTTTAAAGTATTTAAACTGTCATATTCATGTTTCTGTTATGTATAATAGCTAATGTTGGTGAAAGCAAGATAAAAATGCTATTTTAAGCATGCAAAAGCATACAAAACACCGTTTTCAAATATTTAAACTGTCATATTCATGTATATGTCGTGTGTAATGGGTTATGTTTGCCAAATCAAGATAAAATAGCTGTTTTTAGCTTGCAAAAACATACAAAATGCCGTTTTCCAGTATTTAAACTCTCATATTCATGTTTCTGTCGTGTATAATAGCTAATGTTGGTAAAAGCAAGATAAAAATTCTGTTTTAAGCATGCCACAGCATACAAAACACCGTTTTCAAGTATTTAAACTGTCATATTCATGTATAAGTCGTGTGTAATGGCTTCTGTTTGCAAAATAGAGATAAAATAGCTGTTTTCAGCTTGCAAAAACATACAAAATGCCTTTTTCAAGTATTTAAACTGTCATATTCATGTTTCTGTCGTGTATAATAGCTAATGTTGGTGAAAGCAAGATAAAAATGCTGTTTTAAGCATGCAAAAGCATACAAAACACCGTTTTTAAGTATTTAAACTGTCATATTCATATATATGTCGTGTGTAATGGTTTATGTTTGCAAAATCAAGATAAAATAGCTGTTTTCAGCTTGCAAAAACATTCAAAATGCTGTTTTCAAGTATTTAAACTGTCATATTCATGTTTCTGTCGTGTATAATAGCTAATGTTAGTAAAAGCAAGATAAAAATGCTGTTTTAAGCATGCCAAAGCATACAAAGCACCGTTTTCAAGTATTTAAACTGTCATATTCATGTTTCTGTCGTGTATAATAGCTAATGTTGGTGAAAGCAAGATAAAAATGCTGTTTTAAGCATGCAAAAGCAAACAAAACACCGTTCTCAAGTATTTAAACTGTCATATTCATGTATATGTCGTGTGTAATGGCTTATGTTTGCAAAATCAAGATAAAATAGCTGTTTTCAGCTTACAAAAACATTCAAAATGTTGTTTTCAAGTATTTAAACTCTCATATTCATGTTTCTGTCGTGTATAATAAAGCTAATGTTGGTGAAAACAAGAAAAAAATGCTGTTCTAAGCATGCAAAAACATACAAAACACCGTTTTCAAGTATTTAAACTGTCATATTCATGTATATGTCGTGTGTAATGGCTTATGTTTGCAAAATCTAGATAAAATAGCTGTTTTTAGCTTGCAAAAACATAAAAAATGCTGTTTTCAAGTATTTAAACTGTCATATTCATGTTTCTGTCGTGTATAATAGCTAATGTTGGTGAAAACAAGATAAAAATGCTGTTTTAAGCATGCAGAAGCATACAAAACACCGTTCTCAAGTATTAAAACTTTCATATTCATGTATATGTCGTGTTTAATGGCTTATGTTTGCATAATCAAGATAAAATAGCTGTTTTCAGCTTGCAAAAACATACAAAATGTTGTTTTCAAGTATTTAAACTGTCATATTCATGTTTCTGTCGTGTATAATTGCTAATATTGGTGAAAGCAAGATAAAAATGCTGTTTTAAGCATGCAAAAACATACAAATACCGTTTTCAAGTATTTAAACTGTCATATTCATGTATATGTCGTGTGTAATGGCTTATGTTTGCAAAATCTAAATAAAATAGCTGTTTTCAGCTTGCAAAAACATAAAAAAATGCTGTTTTCAAGTATTTAAACTGTCATATTCATGTTTCTGTCGTGTATCATAGCTAATGTTGGTGTAAGCAAGATAAAAATGCTGTTTTAAGCATGCAGAAGCATACAAAACACCGTTCTCAAGTATTAAAACTTTCATATTCATGTATATGTCGTGTGTAATGGCTTATGTTTGCAAAATCAAGATAAAATAGCTGTTTTCACCTTGCAAAAACATACAAAATGCTGTTTTCAAGTATATAAACTCTCATATTCATGTTTCTGTCGTGTATAATAGCTAATATTGGTGAAAGCAAGATAAAAATGCTGTTTTAAGCATGCAAAATCATACAAAACACCGTTTTCAAGAATTTAAACTATCATATTCATGTTTCTGTCGTGTATAATAGCTAATGTTTGTGAAAGCAAGATAAAAATGCTGTTTTAAGCATGCAGAAGCATACAAAACACCGTTCTCAAGTATTAAAACTGTCATATTCATGTATATGTCGTGTGTAATGGCTTATGTTTTCAAAATCAAGATAAAATAGCTGTTTTCAGCTTGCAAAACATACAAAATGCTGTTTGCAAGTATTTAAACTGTCATATTCATGTTTCTGTCGTGTATAATAGCTAATGTTGGTGTAAGCAAGATAAAAATGCTGTTTTAAGCATGCAGAAGCATACAAAACACCGTTCTCAAGTATTAAAACTTTCTTATTCATGTATATGTCGTGTGTAATGGCTTATGTTTGCAAAATCAAGATAAAATAGCTGTTTTCAGCTTGCAAAAACATACAAAATGCTGTTTTCAAGTATATAAACTCTCATATTCATGTTTCTGTCGTGTATAATAGCTAATGTTGGTGAAAGCAAGATAAAAATGCTGTTTTAAGCATGCAAAAGCATACAAAACACCGTTTTCAAGTATTTAAACTGTCATATTCATGTATATGTCGTGTGTAATGGCTTATGTTTGCAAAATCTAGATAAAATAGCTGTTTTCAGCTTGCAAAAACATAAAAAATGCTGTTTGTTACGTTCCAATTTGGTCCTTTGTTCTATCTGTCCTAATTCCTAATATTTCCTTCCAATAACCTAAAAATAAAATCAAAATTTGTTATAATTTAGCTTTATTATTTTATTTCAACATTAGAGGATACTTACTTCGTTTTCCTCAGTGATTAACCTTATCGATATAATTTCAGCAGTTTGATAATAAAATGTAGCTTTTCTTGATCGTTTGCACTGTTTCATTTATTGACGTTTATTAATTAAATATGGTTTATCGCTTTGCCGTTAGCAGTTAGCGCGCACAATTTTGATAAAGCTGGGTTCACACCTCAGCGTATTTATTATTTTTGAATAAATTAAAATTAATTTAAATTCATGTTTGGAATATTTAATTGTCTTATTTAAACTACATAGTTAATTTTTATGGTTGTTACATACTTATTTCTGTTTTCCCACTTCCAATAATTATTCCTATGTCTCCTAAAAAGTTTTTGTCCATCTCTCTTCTTTCGATGTTTCATCCCTTCTTCCGTTGTTAGATTTTGGAGGAATTGCTTCTTAATTAAGAAATTTCCGTTGTGATTGGATTGATTTGGTGATCTTTGGAAAAGACAGTCGTTGTCGCGGCGTGCGATATTATTTCGTACTCGTGGAAGTGAATAAGTTTCCGGAAGCTAGTCTACAACCCTATGTGGTTACGCTGTCCGCGGATTTTTAGCACCGGAAAAATTTGGTGACCCGCTTCGTTAATTTTGTGTGGTGTCCCGCGAATCCCACGTGTTTCGTTGGGGGACATTTTGGTGTTGGAAGGAGTCAAACTCTACGGAGGATTCATAGTTCGCTTTCACAAGTCAACTTTTGGACATATTAATGTTTCTGTCGTGTATAATAGCTAATGTTGGTGAAAGCAAGATAAAAATGCTGTTTTAAGCATGCAGAAGCATACAAAACACCGTTCTCAAGTATTTAAACTGTTATATTCATGTATATGTCGTGTGTAATGGCTTATGTTTGCAAAATCAAGATAAAATAGCTGTTTTCAGCTTGCAAAAACATACAAAATGCTGTTTCCAAGTATTTAAACTGTCATATTCATGTTTCTGTCGTGTATAATAGCTAATGTTGGTGAAAGCAAGATAAAAATGCTGTTTTAAGCATGCAAAAGCAAACAAAACACCGTTTTCAAGTATTTAAACTGTCATATTCATGTTTCTGTCGTGTATAATAGCTAATGTTGGTAAAAGCAAGATAAAAATGCTGTTTTAAGCATGCAAAAGCATACAAAACACCGTTTTCAAGTATTTAAACTGTCATATTCTTGTATATGTCGTGTGTAATGGCTTATGTTTGCAAAATCAAGATAAAATAGCTGTTTTCAGCTTGCAAAAACATACAAAATGCTGTTTTCAAGTAAATAAACTCTCATATTCATGTTTCTGTCGTGTATAATAGCTAATGTTGGTACAAGCAAGATAAAAATGCTGTTTTAAGCATGAAAAAGCATAGAAAACACCGTTTTCAAGTATTTAAACTGTCATATTCATGTATATGTCGTGTGTAATGGCTTATGTTTGCAAAATCTAAATAAAATAGCTGTTTTCAGCTTGCAAAAACATAAAAAATGCTGTTTTCAAGTATTTAAACTGTCATATTCATGTTTCTGTCGTGTATAATAGCTAATGTTGGTGAAAGCAAGATAAAAATGCTGTTTTAAGCATGCAGAAGCATACAAAACACCGTTCTCAAGTATTTAAACTTTCATATTCATGTATATGTCGTGTGTAATGGCTTATGTTTGCAAAATCAAGATAAAAAAGCTGTTTTCAGCTTGCAAAAACATACAAAATGTTGTTTTCAAGTATTTAAACTGTCATATTCATGTTTCTGTCGTGTATAATAGCTAATATTGGTGAAAGCAAGATAAAAATGCTGTTTTAAGCATGCAAAATCATACAAAACACCGTTTTCAAGAATTTAAACTGTCATATTCATGTTTCTGTCGTGTATAATAGCTAATGTTTGTGAAAGCAAGATAAAAATGCTGTTTTAAGCATGCAGGAGCATACAAAACACCGTTCTCAAGTATTATAATTTTCATATTCATGTATATGTCGTGTGTAATGGCTTATGTATGCAAAATCAAGATAAAATAGCTGTTTTCAGCTTGCAAAAACATACAAAATGTTGTTTTCAAGTATATAAACTGTCATATTCATGTTTCTGTCGTGTATAATAGCTAATATTGGTGAATGCAAGATAAAAATGCTGTTTTAAGCATGCAAAAGCAAACAAAACACCGTTTTCTAGTATTTAAACTGTCATATTCTTGTTTCTGTCGTGTATATTAGCTATAGTTGGTGAAAGCAAGATAAAAATGCTGATTTAAGCATGCAAAAGCATACAAAACACCGTTTTCAAGTATATAAACTGTCATATTCATGTATATGTTGTGTGTAATGGGTTATGTTTGCAAAATCAAGATAAAATAGCTGTTTTCAGCTTGCAAAAATATACAAAATGCTGTTTTCAAGTATTTCAACTGTCATATTCATGTTTCTGTCGTGTATAATAGCTAATGTTGGTGAAAGCAAGATAAAAATGCTGTTTTAAGCATGCAAAAGCATACAAAACACCGTTTTCAAGTATTTAAACTGTCATATTCATGTATATGACGTGTGTAATGGCTTATGTTTTCAAAATCAAGATAAAATAGCTGTTTTCAGCTTGCAAAAACATACAAAATGCTGTTTGCAAGTATTTAAACTGTCATATTCATGTTTCTGTCGTGTATAATAGCTAATGTTGATGAAAGCAAGATAAAAATGCTGTTTTAAGCATTCAAAAGCATACAAAACACCGTTTTTAAGTATTTAAACTGTCATATTCATGTTTCTGTCGTGTATAATAGCTAATGTTTGTGAAAGCAAGATAAAAATGCTGTCTTAAGCATGCAAAAGCATAAAAAACACCGTTTTCAAGTATTTTAACTGTCATATTCATGTATATGTCGTGTGTAATGGCTTATGTTTGCAAATCAAAATAAAATAGCTGTTTTCGGCTTGCAAAAACATACAAAATGCTGTTTTCAGGTATTTAAACTTTCATATTCATGTTTCTGTCGTGTATAATAGCTCTTGTTGGTGAAAGCAAGATAAAAATGCCTTTTTTAAGCATGCAAAAGCATACAAAACACCGTTTTCAAGTATATAAACTGTCATATTCATGTATATGTTGTGTGTAATGGGTTATGTTTGCAAAACCAAGATAAAATAGCTGATTTCAGCTTGCAAAAATATACAAAATGCTGTTTTCAAGTATTTCAACTGTCATATTCATGTTTCTGTCGTGTATAATAGCTAATGTTGGTGAAAGCAAGATAAAAATGCTGTTTTAAGCATGCAAAAGCATACAAAACACCGTTTTCAAGTATTTAAACTGTCATATTCATGTATATGTCGTGTGTAATGGCTTATGTTTTCAAAATCAAGATAAAATAGCTGTTTTCAGCTTGCAAAAACATACAAAATGCTGTTTGCAAGTATTTAAACTGTCATATTCATGTTTCTGTCGTGTATAATAGCTAATGTTGGTGAAAGCAAGATAAAAAGCTGTTTTAAGCATTCAAAAGCATACAAAACACCGTTTTTAAGTATTTAAACTGTCATATTCATGTTTCTGTCGTGTATAATAGCTAATGTTTGTGAAAGCAAGATAAAAATGCTGTCTTAAGCATGCAAAAGCATAAAAAACACCGTTTTCAAGTATTTTAACTGTCATATTCATGTATATGTCGTGTGTAATGGCTTATGTTTGCAAAATCAAGATAAAATAGCTGTTTTAAGCTTGCAAAAACATACAAAATGCTGTTTCCAAGTATTTAAACTGTCATGTTCATGTTTCTGTCATGTATAATAGCTAATGTTGGTAAAAGCAAGATAAAAATGCTGTTTTAAGCATGCAAAAGCAAACAAACCACCGTTTTCAAGTATTTAAACTGTCATATTCATGTTTCTGTCGTGTATAATACTAATGTTGATGAAAAGCAAGATAAAATTGCTGTTTTAAGTATGGAAAAGCATACAAAACACCGTTTTCAAGTATTTAAACTGTCATATTCATGTATATGTCGTGTATAATGGCATATGTTTGCAAAATCAAGATAAAATAACTGTTTTCAGCTTGCAAAAACATACAAAATGCTGTTTCAAGTATTTAAACTGTCATATTCATGTTGCTGTCGTGTATAATAGCTAATGTTGGTGAAAGCAAGATAAAAATGCTGTTTTAAGCATGCAAAAGTATACAAAACACCGTTTTCAAGTTTTTAACTGTCATATTCATGTATATGTCGTGTGTAATGGCTTATGTTTGCAAATCAAGATAAAATAGCTGTTTTGAG
>CAWWDY010002450.1:0-59166 GCA_963942605.1 Poecilus cupreus
TTTTAAACTTGCAAAAACATAGAAAAACGCTGTTTTCAACTATTCAAACTGATAAATTCAGGTTTCTTTCGTGCGAAACGGCAATTTATGAGAAATGACGATAAAATTGCTGTTTTTAAACTTGCAAAAACATAGAAAAACGCTGTTTTGAACTATTAAAACTCATAAATTCAGGTTTCTTTCGTTCGAAACGGTGGATTTTGTGAAATCATGATAAAACTGCTGTTTTAAACTTGCAAAAACATAGAAAAAACGCTGTTTTGAACTATTCAAACTGACAAATTCATGTTTCTTTCGTGTGAAACGGCGATTTATGAGAAATGACGACAAAATTGCTGTTTTAAACTTGCAAAAACATAGAAAAACGCTGTTTTCAACTATTCAAACTGTTAAATTCATGTTTCTTTCGTGTGAAACGGCGATTTATGAGAAATGACGATAAAATTGCTGTTTTAAACTTGTAAAAACATAGAAAAACGCTGTTTTGAATTATTCAAACTGACAAATTCATGTTTCTTGCGTGCGAAACGGCGATTTATGAGAAATGACGATAAAATTGCTGTTTTAATCTTGCAAAAACATAGAAAAACGCTGTTTTGAACTATTCAAACTGACAAATTCAGGTTTCTTTCGTGTGAAACGGCGATTTATGAGAAATGACGATAAAATTGCTGTTTTAAACTTGCAAAAACATAGAAAAACGCTGTTTTGTACTATTCAAACTGACAAATTCATGTTTCTTTCGTGAGAAACGGCGATTTATGAGAAATGACGATAAAATTGCTGTTTTAAACTTGCAAAAACATAGAAAAACGCTGTTTTCAACTATTCAAACTGTTAAATTCATGTTTCTTTCGTGTGAAACGGCGTTTTATGAGAAATGACGATAAAATTGCTGTTTTAAACTTGCAAAAACATAGAAAAACGCTGTTTTCAACTATTCAAACTGATAAATTCATGTTTCTTTCGTTCGAAACGGTGGATTTTTGTGAAATCACGATAAAACTGCTGTTTTAAACTTGCAAAAACATAGAAAAACGCTGTTTTGAACTATTAAAACTGATAAATTCAGGTTTCTTTCGTTCGAAACGGTGGATTTTTGTGAAATCATGATAAAACTGCTGTTTTAAACTTGCAAAAACATAGAAAAACGCTGTTTTGAACTATTCAAACTGACAAATTCATGTTTCTTTCGTGTGAAACGGCGATTTATGAGAAATGACGATAAAATTGCTGTTTTAATCTTGCAAAAACATAGAAAAACGCTGTTTTGAACTATTCAAACTGACAAATTCATGTTTCTTTCGTGCTAAACTGCGATTTATGAGAAATGACGGTAAAATTGCTGTTTTAAACTTGCAAAAACATAGAAAAACGCTGTTTTCAACTATTCAAACTGATAAATTCAGGTTTCTTTCGTGCGAAACGGCGATTTATGAGAAATGACGATAAAATTGCTGTTTTAAACTTGCAAAAACATAGAAAAACGCTGTTTTGAACTATTCAAACTGATAAATTCATGTTTCTTTCGTGCGAAACGGCGATTTATGAGAAATAACGATAAAATTGCTGTTTTAAACTTGCAAAAACATAGAAAAACGCTGTTTTCAACTATTCAAACTGATAAATTCAGGTTTCTTTCGTGCGAAACGGCGATTTATGAGAAATGACGATAAAATTGCTGTTTTAAACTTGCAAAAACATAGAAAAACGCTGTTTTGAACTATTCAAACTGATAA
This sequence comes from Poecilus cupreus, assembly GCA_963942605.1. Lineage (NCBI taxonomy): Eukaryota > Metazoa > Arthropoda > Insecta > Coleoptera > Carabidae > Poecilus > Poecilus cupreus. The sequence goes on from CAWWDY010002450.1 coordinate 1,740, forward strand.
ATTCATGTTTCTTTCGTGCGAAACGGCGATTTATGAGAAATAACGATAAAATTGCTGTTTTAAACTTGCAAAAACATAGAAAAACGCTGTTTTCAACTATTCAAACTGATAAATTCAGGTTTCTTTCGTGCGAAACGGCGATTTATGAGAAATGACGATAAAATTGCTGTTTTAAACTTGCAAAAACATAGAAAAACGCTGTTTTGAACTATTCAAACTGATAAATTCATGTTTCTTTCGTGCGAAACGGCGATTTATGAGAAATGACGATAAAATTGCTGTTTTAAACTAGCAAAAACATAGAAAAACGCTGTTTTGAACTATTCAAACTGACAAATTCATGTTTCTTTCGTGTGAAACGGCGATTTATGAGAAATGACGATAAAATTGCTGTTTTAAACTTGCAAAAACATAGAAAAACGCTGTTTTCAACTATTCAAACTGTTAAATTCATGTTTCTTTCGTGTGAAACGGCGATTTATGAGAAATGACGATAAAATTGCTGTTTTAAACTTGTAAAAACATAGAAAAACGCTGTTTTGAATTATTCAAACTGACAAATTCATGTTTCTTTCGTGCGAAACGGCGATTTATGAGAAATGACGATAAAATTGCTGTTTTAATCTTGCAAAAACATAGAAAAACGCTGTTTTGAACTATTCAAACTGACAAATTCATGTTTCTTTCGTGCTAAACGGCGATTTATGAGAAATGACGGTAAAATTGCTGTTTTAAACTTGCAAAAACATAGAAAAACGCTGTTTTGAACTATTCAAACTGACAAATTCAGGTTTCTTTCGTGTGAAACGGCGATTTATGAGAAATAACGATAAAATTGCTGTTTTAAACTTGCAAAAACATAGAAAAACGCTGTTTTGAACTATTCAAACTGACAAATTCAGGTTTCTTTCGTGTGAAACGGCGATTTATGAGAAATGACGATAAAATTGCTGTTTTAAACTAGCAAAAACATAGAAAAACGCTGTTTTGAACTATTAAAACTGATAAATTCAGGTTTCTTTCGTTCGAAACGGTGGATTTTTGTGAAATCATGATAAAACTGCTGTTTTAAACTTGCAAAAACATAGAAAAACGCTGTTTTGAACTATTCAAACTGACAAATTCATGTTTCTTTCGTGTGAAACGGCGATTTATGAGAAATGACGATAAAATTGCTGTTTTAAACTTGCAAAAACATAGAAAAACGCTGTTTTCAACTATTCAAACTGTTAAATTCATGTTTCTTTCGTGTGAAACGGCGATTTATGAGAAATGACGATAAAATTGCTGTTTTAAACTTGCAAAAACATAGAAAAACGCTGTTTTCAACTATTCAAACCGATAAATTCATGTTTCTTTCGTGCGAAACGGCGATTTATGAGAAATAACGATAATATTGCTGTTTTAAACTTGCAAAAACTAGAAAAACGCTGTTTTCAACTATTCAAACTGATAAATTCAGGTTTCTTTCGTGCGAAACGGCGATTTATGAGAAATGACGATAAAATTGCTGTTTTAAACTTGCAAAAACATAGAAAAACGCTGTTTTTAACTATTAAAACTGATAAATTCAGGTTTCTTTCGTTCGAAACGGTGGATTTTTGTGAAATCATGATAAAACTGCTGTTTTAAACTTGCAAAAACATAGAAAAACGCTGTTTTGAACTATTCAAACTGACAAATTCATGTTTCTTTCGTGTGAAACGGCGATTTATGAGAAATGACGATAAAATTGCTGTTTTAATCTTGCAAAAACATAGAAAAACGCTGTTTTGAACTATTCAAACTGACAAATTCATGTTTCTTTCGTGCTAAACTGCGATTTATGAGAAATGACGGTAAAATTGCTGTTTTAAACTTGCAAAAACATAGAAAAACGCTGTTTTCAACTATTCAAACTGATAAATTCATGTTTCTTTCGTGCTCAACGGCGATTTATGAGAAATGACGATAAAATTGCTGTTTTAAACTTGCAAAAACATAGAAAAACGCTGTTTTGAACTATTCAAACTGATAAATTCATGTTTCTTTCGTGCGAAACGGCGATTTATGAGAAATAACGATAAAATTGCTGTTTTAAACTTGCAAAAACATAGAAAAACGCTGTTTTCAACTATTCAAACTGATAAATTCAGGTTTCTTTCGTGCGAAACGGCGATTTATGAGAAATGACGATAAAATTGCTGTTTTAAACTAGCAAAAACATAGAAAAACGCTGTTTTGAACTATTAAAACTGATAAATTCAGGTTTCTTTCGTTCGAAACGGTGGATTTTTGTGAAATCATGATAAAACTGCTGTTTTAAACTTGCAAAAACATAGAAAAACGCTGTTTTGAACTATTCAAACTGACAAATTCATGTTTCTTTCGTGTGAAACGGCGATTTATGAGAAATGACGATAAAATTGCTGTTTTAAACTTGCAAAAACATAGAAAAACGCTGTTTTCAACTATTCAAACTGTTAAATTCATGTTTCTTTCGTGTGAAACGGCGATTTATGAGAAATGACGATAAAATTGCTGTTTTAAACTTGTAAAAACATAGAAAAACGCTGTTTTGAATTATTCAAACTGACAAATTCATGTTTCTTTCGTGCGAAACGGCGATTTATGAGAAATGACGATAAAATTGCTGTTTTAATCTTGCAAAAACATAGAAAAACGCTGTTTTGAACTATTCAAACTGACAAATTCATGTTTCTTTCGTGCTAAACGGCGATTTATGAGAAATGACGGTAAAATTGCTGTTTTAAACTTGCAAAAACATAGAAAAACGCTGTTTTGAACTATTCAAACTGACAAATTCAGGTTTCTTTCGTGTGAAACGGCGATTTATGAGAAATAACGATAAAATTGCTGTTTTAAACTTGCAAAAACATAGAAAAACGCTGTTTTGAACTATTCAAACTGACAAATTCAGGTTTCTTTCGTGTGAAACGGCGATTTATGAGAAATGACGATAAAATTGCTGTTTTAAACTTGCAAAAACATAGAAAAACGCTGTTTTGTACTATTCAAACTGACAAATTCATGTTTCTTTCGTGAGAAACGGCAATTTATGAGAAATGACGATAAAATTGCTGTTTTAAACTTGCAAAAACATAGAAAAACGCTGTTTTCAACTATTCAAACTGTTAAATTCATGTTTCTTTCGTGTGAAACGGCGTTTTATGAGAAATGACGATAAAATTGCTGTTTTAAACTTGCAAAAACATAGAAAAACGCTGTTTTCAACTATTCAAACTGATAAATTCATGTTTCTTTCGTTCGAAACGGTGGATTTTTGTGAAATCACGATAAAACTGCTGTTTTAAACTTGCAAAAACATAGAAAAACGCTGTTTTGAACTATTCAAACTGACAAATTCATGTTTCTTTCGTGTGAAACGGCGATTTATGAGAAATGACGATAAAATTGCTGTTTTAATCTTGCAAAAACATAGAAAAACGCTGTTTTGAACTATTCAAACTGACAAATTCATGTTTCTTTCGTGCTAAACTGCGATTTATGAGAAATGACGGTAAAATTGCTGTTTTAAACTTGCAAAAACATAGAAAAACGCTGTTTTCAACTATTCAAACTGATAAATTCATGTTTCTTTCGTGCTCAACGGCGATTTATGAGAAATGACGATAAAATTGCTGTTTTAAACTTGCAAAAACATAGAAAAACGCTGTTTTGAACTATTCAAACTGATAAATTCATGTTTCTTTCGTGCGAAACGGCGATTTATGAGAAATAACGATAAAATTGCTGTTTTAAACTTGCAAAAACATAGAAAAACGCTGTTTTCAACTATTCAAACTGATAAATTCAGGTTTCTTTCGTGCGAAACGGCGATTTATGAGAAATGACGATAAAATTGCTGTTTTAAACTAGCAAAAACATAGAAAAACGCTGTTTTGAACTATTAAAACTGATAAATTCAGGTTTCTTTCGTTCGAAACGGTGGATTTTTGTGAAATCATGATAAAACTGCTGTTTTAAACTTGCAAAAACATAGAAAAACGCTGTTTTGAACTATTCAAACTGACAAATTCATGTTTCTTTCGTGTGAAACGGCGATTTATGAGAAATGACGATAAAATTGCTGTTTTAAACTTGCAAAAACATAGAAAAACGCTGTTTTCAACTATTCAAACTGTTAAATTCATGTTTCTTTCGTGTGAAACGGCGATTTATGAGAAATGACGATAAAATTGCTGTTTTAAACTTGTAAAAACATAGAAAAACGCTGTTTTGAATTATTCAAACTGACAAATTCATGTTTCTTTCGTGCGAAACGGCGATTTATGAGAAATGACGATAAAATTGCTGTTTTAATCTTGCAAAAACATAGAAAAACGCTGTTTTGAACTATTCAAACTGACAAATTCATGTTTCTTTCGTGCTAAACGGCGATTTATGAGAAATGACGGTAAAATTGCTGTTTTAAACTTGCAAAAACATAGAAAAACGCTGTTTTGAACTATTCAAACTGACAAATTCAGGTTTCTTTCGTGTGAAACGGCGATTTATGAGAAATAACGATAAAATTGCTGTTTTAAACTTGCAAAAACATAGAAAAACGCTGTTTTGAACTATTCAAACTGACAAATTCAGGTTTCTTTCGTGTGAAACGGCGATTTATGAGAAATGACGATAAAATTGCTGTTTTAAACTTGCAAAAACATAGAAAAACGCTGTTTTGTACTATTCAAACTGACAAATTCATGTTTCTTTCGTGAGAAACGGCAATTTATGAGAAATGACGATAAAATTGCTGTTTTAAACTTGCAAAAACATAGAAAAACGCTGTTTTCAACTATTCAAACTGTTAAATTCATGTTTCTTTCGTGTGAAACGGCGTTTTATGAGAAATGACGATAAAATTGCTGTTTTAAACTTGCAAAAACATAGAAAAACGCTGTTTTCAACTATTCAAACTGATAAATTCATGTTTCTTTCGTTCGAAACGGTGGATTTTTGTGAAATCACGATAAAACTGCTGTTTTAAACTTGCAAAAACATAGAAAAACGCTGTTTTGAACTATTCAAACTGACAAATTCATGTTTCTTTCGTGCTAAACGGCGATTTATGAGAAATGACAGTAAAATTGCTGTTTTAAACTTGCAAAAACATATAAAAACGCTGTTTTGAACTATTTAAACTGAAAAATTCAGTTTTCTTTTGTGTGAAACGGCGATTTATGAGAAATGACGATAAAATTGCTGTTTTAAACTTGCAAAAACATAGAAAAACGCTGTTTTGAACTATTCAAACTGACAAATTCATGTTTCTTTCGTGTGAAACGGCGATTTATGAGAAATGACGATAAAATTGCTGTTTTAATCTTGCAAAAACATAGAAAAACGCTGTTTTGAACTATTCAAACTGACAAATTCATGTTTCTTTCGTGCTAAACTGCGATTTATGAGAAATGACGGTAAAATTGCTGTTTTAAACTTGCAAAAACATAGAAAAAAGCTGTTTTCAACTATTCAAACTGATAAATTCAGGTTTCTTTCGTGCGAAACGGCGATTTATGAGAAATGACGATAAAATTGCTGTTTTAAACTTGCAAAAACATAGAAAAACGCTGTTTTGAACTATTCAAACTGATAAATTCATGTTTCTTTCGTGCGAAACGGCGATTTATGAGAAATAACGATAAAATTGCTGTTTTAAACTTGCAAAAACATAGAAAAACGCTGTTTTCAACTATTCAAACTGATAAATTCAGGTTTCTTTCGTGCGAAACGGCGATTTATGAGAAATGACGATAAAATTGCTGTTTTAAACTTGCAAAAACATAGAAAACCGCTGTTTTGAACTATCAAAACTGATAAATTCAGGTTTCTTTCGTTCGAAACGGTGGATTTTTGTGAAATCATGATAAAACTGCTGTTTTAAACTTGCAAAAACATAGAAAAACGCTGTTTTGAACTATTCAAACTGACAAATTCATATTTCTTTCGTGTGAAACGGCGATTTATGAGAAATGACGATAAAATTGCTGTTTTAAACTTGCAAGAACATAGAAAAACGCTGTTTTCAACTATTCAAACTGTTAAATTCATGTTTCTATCGTGTGAAACGGCGATTTATGAGAAATGACGATAAAATTGCTGTTTTAAACTTGCAAAAACATAGAAAAACGCTGTTTTGAATTATTCAAACTGACAAATTCATGTTTCTTTCGTGCAAAACGGCGATTTATGTGAAATGACGTTAAAATTGCTGTTTTAATCTTGCAAAAACATAGAAAAACGCTGTTTTGAACTATTCAAACTGACAAATTCATGTTTCTTTCGTGCTAAACGGCGATTTATGAGAAATGACGGTAAAATTGCTGTTTTAAACTTGCAAAAACATAGAAAAACGCTGTTTTGAACTATTCAAAATGACAAATTCAGGTTTCTTTCGTGTGAAATGGCGATTTATGAGAAATGACGATAAAATTGCTGTTTTAAACTTGCAAAAACATAGAAAAACGCTGTTTTCAACTATTCAAACTGATAAATTCAGGTTTCTTTCGTGCGAAACGGCGATTTATGAGAAATGACGATAAAATTGCTGTTTTAAACTTGCAAAAACATAGAAAAACGCTGTTTTGAACTATTCAAACCGATAAATTCATGTTTCTTTCGTGCGAAACGGCGATTTATGAGAAATAACGATAAAATTGCTGTTTTAAACTTGCAAAAACATAGAAAAACGCTGTTTTCAACTATTCAAACTGATAAATTCAGGTTTCTTTCGTGCGAAACGGCGATTTATGAGAAATGACGATAAAATTGCTGTTTTAAACTTGCAAAAACATAGAAAAACGCTGTTTTTAACTATTAAAACTGATAAATTCAGGTTTCTTTCGTTCAAAACGGTGGATTTTTGTGAAATCATGATAAAACTGCTGTTTTAAACTTGCAAAAACATAGAAAAACGCTGTTTTGAACTATTCAAACTGACAAATTCATGTTTCTTTCGTGTGAAACGGCGATTTATGAGAAATGACGATAAAATTGCTGTTTTAATCTTGCAAAAACATAGAAAAACGCTGTTTTGAACTATTCAAACTGACAAATTCATGTTTCTTTCGTGCTAAACTGCGATTTATGAGAAATGACGGTAAAATTGCTGTTTTAAACTTGCAAAAACATAGAAAAACGCTGTTTTCAACTATTCAAACTGATAAATTCAGGTTTCTTTCGTGCGAAACGGCGATTTATGAGAAATGACGATAAAATTGCTGTTTTAATCTTGCAAAAACATAGAAAAACGCTGTTTTGAACTATTCAAACTGACAAATTCATGTTTCTTTCGTGCTAAACGGCGATTTATGAGAAATGACGGTAAAATTGCTGTTTTAAACTTGCAAAAACATAGAAAAACGCTGTTTTGAACTATTCAAACTGACAAATTCAGGTTTCTTTCGTGTGAAACGGCGATTTATGAGAAATAACGATAAAATTGCTGTTTTAAACTTGCAAAAACATAGAAAAACGCTGTTTTGAACTATTCAAACTGACAAATTCAGGTTTCTTTCGTGTGAAACGGCGATTTATGAGAAATGACGATAATATTGCTGTTTTAAACTTGCAAAAACATAGAAAAACGCTGTTTTGTACTATTCAAACTGACAAATTCATGTTTCTTTCGTGAGAAACGGCGATTTATGAGAAATGACGATAAAATTGCTGTTTTAAACTTGCAAAAACATAGAAAAACGCTGTTTTCAACTATTCAAACTGTTAAATTCATGTTTCTTTCGTGTGAAACGGCGTTTTATGAGAAATGACGATAAAATTGCTGTTTTAAACTTGCAAAAACATAGAAAAACGCTGTTTTCAACTATTCAAACTGATAAATTCATGTTTCTTTCGTTCGAAACGGTGGATTTTTGTGAAATCACGATAAAACTGCTGTTTTAAACTTGCAAAAACATAGAAAAACGCTGTTTTGAACTATTCAAACTGACAAATTCATGTTTCTTTCGTGCTAAACGGCGATTTATGAGAAATGACAGTAAAATTGCTGTTTTAAACTTGCAAAAACATATAAAAACGCTGTTTTGAACTATTCAAACTGAAAAATTCAGTTTTCTTTTGTGTGAAACGGCGATTTATGAGAAATGACGATAAAATTGCTGTTTTAAACTTGCAAAAACATAGAAAAACGCTGTTTTGAACTATTCAAACTGACAAATTCATGTTTCTTTCGTGTGAAACGGCGATTTATGAGAAATGACGATAAAATTGCTGTTTTAATCTTGCAAAAACATAGAAAAACGCTGTTTTGAACTATTCAAACTGACAAATTCATGTTTCTTTCGTGCTAAACTGCGATTTATGAGAAATGACGGTAAAATTGCTGTTTTAAACTTGCAAAAACATAGAAAAACGCTGTTTTCAACTATTCAAACTGTGAAATTCAGGTTTCTTTCGTGCGAAACGGCGATTTATGAGAAATGACGATAAAATTGCTGTTTTAAACTTGCAAAAACATAGAAAAACGCTGTTTTGAACTATTCAAACTGATAAATTCATGTTTCTTTCGTGCGAAACGGCGATTTATGAGAAATAACGATAAAATTGCTGTTTTAAACTTGCAAAAACATAGAAAAACGCTGTTTTCAACTATTCAAACTCATAAATTCAGGTTTCTTTCGTGCGAAACGGCGATTTATGAGAAATGACGATAAAATTGCTGTTTTAAACTTGCAAAAACATAGAAAAACGCTGTTTTGAACTATCAAAACTGATAAATTCAGGTTTCTTTCGTTCGAAACGGTGGATTTTTGTGAAATCATGATAAAACTGCTGTTTTAAACTTGCAAAAACATAGAAAAACGCTGTTTTGAACTATTCAAACTGACAAATTCATGTTTCTTTCGTGTGAAACGGCGATTTATGAGAAATGGCGATAAAATTGCTGTTTTAAACTTGCAAGAACATAGAAAAACGCTGTTTTCAACTATTCAAACTGTTAAATTCATGTTTCTATCGTGTGAAACGGCGATTTATGAGAAATGACGATAAAATTGCTGTTTTAAACTTGCAAAAACATAGAAAAACGCTGTTTTGAATTATTCAAACTGACAAATTCATGTTTCTTTCGTGCAAAACGGCGATTTATGTGAAATGACGATAAAATTGCTGTTTTAATCTTGCAAAAACATAGAAAAACGCTGTTTTGAACTATTCAAACTGACAAATTCATGTTTCTTTCGTGCTAAACGGCGATTTATGAGAAATGACGGTAAAATTGCTGTTTTAAACTTGCAAAAACATAGAAAAACGCTGTTTTGAACTATTCAAAATGACAAATTCAGGTTTCTTACGTGTGAAACGGCGATTTATGAGAAATGACGATAAAATTGCTGTTTTAAACTTGCAAAAACATAGAAAAACGCTGTTTTCAACTATTCAAACTGATAAATTCAGGTTTCTTTCGTGCGAAACGGCGATTTATGAGAAATGACGATAAAATTGCTGTTTTAAACTTGCAAAAACATAGAAAAACGCTGTTTTGAACTATTCAAACCGATAAATTCATGTTTCTTTCGTGCGAAACGGCGATTTATGAGAAATAACGATAAAATTGCTGTTTTAAACTTGCAAAAACATAGAAAAACGCTGTTTTCAACTATTCAAACTGATAAATTCAGGTTTCTTTCGTGCGAAACGGCGATTTATGAGAAATGACGATAAAATTGCTGTTTTAAACTTGCAAAAACATAGAAAAACGCTGTTTTTAACTATTAAAACTGATAAATTCAGGTTTCTTTCGTTCGAAACGGTGGATTTTTGTGAAATCATGATAAAACTGCTGTTTTAAACTTGTAAAAACATAGAAAAACGCTGTTTTGAACTATTCAAACTGACAAATTCATGTTTCTTTCGTGTGAAACGGCGATTTATGAGAAATGACGATAAAATTGCTGTTTTAATCTTGCAAAAACATAGAAAAACGCTGTTTTGAACTATTCAAACTGACAAATTCATGTTTCTTTCGTGCTAAACTGCGATTTATGAGAAATGACGGTAAAATTGCTGTTTTAAACTTGCAAAAACATAGAAAAACGCTGTTTTCAACTATTCAAACTGATAAATTCAGGTTTCTTTCGTGCGAAACGGCGATTTATGAGAAATGACGATAAAATTGCTGTTTTAAACTTGCAAAAACATAGAAAAACGCTGTTTTGAACTATTCAAACTGATAAATTCATGTTTCTTTCGTGCGAAACGGCGATTTATGAGAAATAACGATAAAATTGCTGTTTTAAACTTGCAAAAACATAAAAAAACGCTGTTTTGAACTATTCAAACTGACAAATTCATGTTTCTTTCGTGTGAAACGGCGATTTATGAGAAATGACGATAAAATTGCTGTTTTAAACTTGCAAGAACATAGAAAAACGCTGTTTTCAACTATTCAAACTGTTAAATTCATGTTTCTATCGTGTGAAACGGCGATTTATGAGAAATGACGATAAAATTGCTGTTTTAAACTTGCAAAAACATAGAAAAACGCTGTTTTGAATTATTCAAACTGACAAATTCATGTTTCTTTCGTGCAAAACGGCGATTTATGTGAAATGACGATAAAATTGCTGTTGTTTAATCTTGCAAAAACATAGAAAAACGTTGTTTTTAACTATTAAAACTGATAAATTCAGGTTTCTTTCGTGCTAAACGGCGATTTATGAGAAATGACGGTAAAATTGCTGTTTTAAACTTGCAAAAACATAGAAAAACGCTGTTTTGAACTATTCAAAATGACAAATTCAGGTTTCTTTCGTGTGAAACGGCGATTTATGAGAAATGACGATAAAATTGCTGTTTTAAACTTGCAAAAACATAGAAAAACGCTGTTTTCAACTATTCAAACTGATAAATTCAGGTTTCTTTCGTGCGAAACGGCGATTTATGTGAAATGACGATAAAATTGCTGTTTTAATCTTGCAAAAACATAGAAAAACGCTGTTTTGAACTATTCAAACTGACAAATTCATGTTTCTTTCGTGCTAAACGGCGATTTATGAGAAATGACGGTAAAATTGCTGTTTTAAACTTGCAAAAACATAGAAAAACGCTGTTTTGAACTATTCAAAATGACAAATTCAGGTTTCTTACGTGTGAAACGGCGATTTATGAGAAATGACGATAAAATTGCTGTTTTAAACTTGCAAAAACATAGAAAAACGCTGTTTTCAACTATTCAAACTGATAAATTCAGGTTTCTTTCGTGCGAAACGGCGATTTATGAGAAATGACGATAAAATTGCTGTTTTAAACTTGCAAAAACATAGAAAAACGCTGTTTTGAACTATTCAAACCGATAAATTCATGTTTCTTTCGTGCGAAACGGCGATTTATGAGAAATAACGATAAAATTGCTGTTTTAAACTTGCAAAAACATAGAAAAACGCTGTTTTCAACTATTCAAACTGATAAATTCAGGTTTCTTTCGTGCGAAACGGCGATTTATGAGAAATGACGATAAAATTGCTGTTTTAAACTTGCAAAAACATAGAAAAACGCTGTTTTTAACTATTAAAACTGATAAATTCAGGTTTCTTTCGTTCGAAACGGTGGATTTTTGTGAAATCATGATAAAACTGCTGTTTTAAACTTGTAAAAACATAGAAAAACGCTGTTTTGAACTATTCAAACTGACAAATTCATGTTTCTTTCGTGTGAAACGGCGATTTATGAGAAATGACGATAAAATTGCTGTTTTAATCTTGCAAAAACATAGAAAAACGCTGTTTTGAACTATTCAAACTGACAAATTCATGTTTCTTTCGTGCTAAACTGCGATTTATGAGAAATGACGGTAAAATTGCTGTTTTAAACTTGCAAAAACATAGAAAAACGCTGTTTTCAACTATTCAAACTGATAAATTCAGGTTTCTTTCGTGCGAAACGGCGATTTATGAGAAATGACGATAAAATTGCTGTTTTAAACTTGCAAAAACATAGAAAAACGCTGTTTTGAACTATTCAAACTGATAAATTCATGTTTCTTTCGTGCGAAACGGCGATTTATGAGAAATAACGATAAAATTGCTGTTTTAAACTTGCAAAAACATAAAAAAACGCTGTTTTGAACTATTCAAACTGACAAATTCATGTTTCTTTCGTGTGAAACGGCGATTTATGAGAAATGACGATAAAATTGCTGTTTTAAACTTGCAAGAACATAGAAAAACGCTGTTTTCAACTATTCAAACTGTTAAATTCATGTTTCTATCGTGTGAAACGGCGATTTATGAGAAATGACGATAAAATTGCTGTTTTAAACTTGCAAAAACATAGAAAAACGCTGTTTTGAATTATTCAAACTGACAAATTCATGTTTCTTTCGTGCAAAACGGCGATTTATGTGAAATGACGATAAAATTGCTGTTTTTTAATCTTGCAAAAACATAGAAAAACGTTGTTTTTAACTATTAAAACTGATAAATTCAGGTTTCTTTCGTGCTAAACGGCGATTTATGAGAAATGACGGTAAAATTGCTGTTTTAAACTTGCAAAAACATAGAAAAACGCTGTTTTGAACTATTCAAAATGACAAATTCAGGTTTCTTTCGTGTGAAACGGCGATTTATGAGAAATGACGATAAAATTGCTGTTTTAAACTTGCAAAAACATAGAAAAACGCTGTTTTCAACTATTCAAACTGATAAATTCAGGTTTCTTTCGTGCGAAACGGCGATTTATGAGAAATGACGATAAAATTGCTGTTTTAAACTTGCAAAAACATAGAAAAACGCTGTTTTGAACTATTCAAACCGATAAATTCATGTTTCTTTCGTGCGAAACGGCGATTTATGAGAAATAACGATAAAATTGCTGTTTTAAACTTGCAAAAACATAGAAAAACGCTGTTTTCAACTATTCAAACTGATAAATTCAGGTTTCTTTCGTGCGAAACGGCGATTTATGAGAAATGACGATAAAATTGCTGTTTTAAACTTGCAAAAACATAGAAAAACGCTGTTTTTAACTATTAAAACTGATAAATTCAGGTTTCTTTCGTTCGAAACGGTGGATTTTTGTGAAATCATGATAAAACTGCTGTTTTAAACTTGCAAAAACATAGAAAAACGCTGTTTTGAACTATTCAAACTGACAAATTCATGTTTCTTTCGTGTGAAACGGCGATTTATGAGAAATGACGATAAAATTGCTGTTTTAATCTTGCAAAAACATAGAAAAACGCTGTTTTCAACTATTCAAACTGATAAATTCAGGTTTCTTTCGTGCGAAACGGCGATTTATGAGAAATGACGATAAAATTGCTGTTTTAAACTTGCAAAAACATAGAAAAACGCTGTTTTGAACTATTCAAACCGATAAATTCATGTTTCTTTCGTGCGAAACGGCGATTTATGAGAAATAACGATAAAATTGCTGTTTTAAACTTGCAAAAACATAGAAAAACGCTGTTTTCAACTATTCCAACTGATAAATTCAGGTTTCTTTCGTGCGAAACGGCGATTTATGAGAAATGACGATAAAATTGCTGTTTTAAACTTGCAAAAACATAGAAAAACGCTGTTTTTAACTATTAAAACTGATAAATTCAGGTTTCTTTCGTTCGAAACGGTGGATTTTTGTGAAATCATGATAAAACTGCTGTTTTAAACTTGTAAAAACATAGAAAAACGCTGTTTTGAACTATTCAAACTGACAAATTCATGTTTCTTTCGTGTGAAACTGCGATTTATTAGAAATGACGATAAAATTGCTGTTTTAATCTTGCAAAAACATAGAAAAACGCTGTTTTGAACTATTCAAACTGACAAATTCATGTTTCTTTCGTGCTAAACTGCGATTTATGAGAAATGACGGTAAAATTGCTGTTTTAAACTTGCAAAAACATAGAAAAACGCTGTTTTCAACTATTCAAACTGATAAATTCAGGTTTCTTTCGTGCGAAACGGCGATTTATGAGAAATGACGATAAAATTGCTGTTTTAAACTTGCAAAAACATAGAAAAACGCTGTTTTGAACTATTCAAACTGATAAATTCATGTTTCTTTCGTGCGAAACGGCGATTTATGAGAAATAACGATAAAATTGCTGTTTTAAACTTGCAAAAACATAAAAAAACGCTGTTTTGAACTATTCAAACTGACAAATTCATGTTTCTTTCGTGTGAAACGGCGATTTATGAGAAATGACGATAAAATTGCTGTTTTAAACTTGCAAGAACATAGAAAAACGCTGTTTTCAACTATTCAAACTGTTAAATTCATGTTTCTATCGTGTGAAACGGCGATTTATGAGAAATGACGATAAAATTGCTGTTTTAAACTTGCAAAAACATAGAAAAACGCTGTTTTGAATTATTCAAACTGACAAATTCATGTTTCTTTCGTGCAAAACGGCGATTTATGTGAAATGACGATAAAATTGCTGTTTTTTAATCTTGCAAAAACATAGAAAAACGTTGTTTTTAACTATTAAAACTGATAAATTCAGGTTTCTTTCGTGCTAAACGGCGATTTATGAGAAATGACGGTAAAATTGCTGTTTTAAACTTGCAAAAACATAGAAAAACGCTGTTTTGAACTATTCAAAATGACAAATTCAGGTTTCTTTCGTGTGAAACGGCGATTTATGAGAAATGACGATAAAATTGCTGTTTTAAACTTGCAAAAACATAGAAAAACGCTGTTTTCAACTATTCAAACTGATAAATTCAGGTTTCTTTCGTGCGAAACGGCGATTTATGAGAAATGACGATAAAATTGCTGTTTTAAACTTGCAAAAACATAGAAAAACGCTGTTTTGAACTATTCAAACCGATAAATTCATGTTTCTTTCGTGCGAAACGGCGATTTATGAGAAATAACGATAAAATTGCTGTTTTAAACTTGCAAAAACATAGAAAAACGCTGTTTTCAACTATTCAAACTGATAAATTCAGGTTTCTTTCGTGCGAAACGGCGATTTATGAGAAATGACGATAAAATTGCTGTTTTAAACTTGCAAAAACATAGAAAAACGCTGTTTTTAACTATTAAAACTGATAAATTCAGGTTTCTTTCGTTCGAAACGGTGGATTTTTGTGAAATCATGATAAAACTGCTGTTTTAAACTTGCAAAAACATAGAAAAACGCTGTTTTGAACTATTCAAACTGACAAATTCATGTTTCTTTCGTGTGAAACGGCGATTTATGAGAAATGACGATAAAATTGCTGTTTTAATCTTGCAAAAACATAGAAAAACGCTGTTTTGAACTATTCAAACTGACAAATTCATGTTTCTTTCGTGCTAAACTGCGATTTATGAGAAATGACGGTAAAATTGCTGTTTTAAACTTGCAAAAACATAGAAAAACGCTGTTTTCAACTATTCAAACTGATAAATTCAGGTTTCTTTCGTGCGAAACGGCGATTTATGAGAAATGACTATAAAATTGCTGTTTTAAACTTGCAAAAACATAGAAAAACGCTGTTTTGAACTATTCAAACTGATAAATTCATGTTTCTTTCGTGCGAAACGGCGATTTATGAGAAATAACGATAAAATTGCTGTTTTAAACTTGCAAAAACATAAAAAAACGCTGTTTTGAACTATTCAAACTGACAAATTCATGTTTCTTTCGTGTGAAACGGCGATTTATGAGAAATGACGATAAAATTGCTGTTTTAAACTTGCAAGAACATAGAAAAACGCTGTTTTCAACTATTCAAACTGTTAAATTCATGTTTCTATCGTGTGAAACGGCGATTTATGAGAAATGACGATAAAATTGCTGTTTTAAACTTGCAAAAACATAGAAAAACGCTGTTTTGAATTATTCAAACTGACAAATTCACGTTTCTTTCGTGCAAAACGGCGATTTATGTGAAATGACGATAAAATTGCTGTTTTTTAATCTTGCAAAAACATAGAAAAACGTTGTTTTTAACTATTAAAACTGATAAATTCAGGTTTCTTTCGTGCTAAACGGCGATTTATGAGAAATGACGGTAAAATTGCTGTTTTAAACTTGCAAAAACATAGAAAACCGCTGTTTTGAACTATTCAAAATGACAAATTCAGGTTTCTTTCGTGTGAAACGGCGATTTATGAGAAATGACGATAAAATTGCTGTTTTAAACTTGCAAAAACATAGAAAAACGCTGTTTTCAACTATTCAAACTGATAAATTCAGGTTTCTTTCGTGCGAAACGGCGATTTATGAGAAATGACGATAAAATTGCTGTTTTAAACTTGCAAAAACATAGAAAAACGCTGTTTTGAACTATTCAAACCGATAAATTCATGTTTCTTTCGTGCGAAACGGCGATTTATGAGAAATAACGATAAAATTGCTGTTTTAAACTTGCAAAAATATAGAAAAACGCTGTTTTCAAATATTCAAACTGATAAATTCAGGTTTCTTTCGTGCGAAACGGCGATTTATGAGAAATGACGATAAAATTGCTGTTTTAAACTTGCAAAAACATAGAAAAACGCTGTTTTCAAGTATTCAAACTGATAAATTCATGTTTCTTTCGTTCGAAACGGTGGATTTTTGTGAAATCACGATAAAACTGCTGTTTTAAACTTGCAAAAACATAGAAAAACGCTGTTTTGAACTATTCAAACTGACAAATTCATGTTTCTTTCGTGCTAAACGGTGATTTATGAGAAATGACGGTAAAATTGCTGTTTTAAACTTGCAAAAACATAGAAAAACGCTGTTTTGAACTATTCAAACCGATAAATTCATGTTTCTTTCGTGCGAAACGGCGATTTATGAGAAATGACGATAAAATTGCTGTTTTAAACTTGCAAAAACATAGAAAAACGCTGTTTTGAATTATTCAAACTGACAAATTCATGTTTCTTTCGTGCAAAACGGCGATTTATGTGAAATGACGATAAAATTGCTGTTTTTTAATCTTGCAAAAACATAGAAAAACGTTGTTTTTAACTATTAAAACTGATAAATTCAGGTTTCTTTCGTGCTAAACGGCGATTTATGAGAAATGACGGTAAAATTGCTGTTTTAAACTTGCAAAAACATAGAAAACCGCTGTTTTGAACTATTCAAAATGACAAATTCAGGTTTCTTTCGTGTGAAACGGCGATTTATGAGAAATGACGATAAAATTGCTGTTTTAAACTTGCAAAAACATAGAAAAACGCTGTTTTCAACTATTCAAACTGATAAATTCAGGTTTCTTTCGTGCGAAACGGCGATTTATGAGAAATGACGATAAAATTGCTGTTTTAAACTTGCAAAAACATAGAAAAACGCTGTTTTGAACTATTCAAACCGATAAATTCATGTTTCTTTCGTGTGAAACGGCGATTTATGAGAAATGACGATAAAATTGCTGTTTTAAACTTGCAAGAACATAGAAAAACGCTGTTTTCAACTATTCAAACTGTTAAATTCATGTTTCTATCGTGTGAAACGGCGATTTATGAGAAATGACGATAAAATTGCTGTTTTAAACTTGCAAAAACATAGAAAAACGCTGTTTTGAATTATTCAAACTGACAAATTCATGTTTCTTTCGTGCAAAACGGCGATTTATGTGAAATGACGATAAAATTGCTGTTTTTTAATCTTGCAAAAACATAGAAAAACGTTGTTTTTAACTATTAAAACTGATAAATTCAGGTTTCTTTCGTGCTAAACGGCGATTTATGAGAAATGACGGTAAAATTGCTGTTTTAAACTTGCAAAAACATAGAAAACCGCTGTTTTGAACTATTCAAAATGACAAATTCAGGTTTCTTTCGTGTGAAACGGCGATTTATGAGAAATGACGATAAAATTGCTGTTTTAAACTTGCAAAAACATAGAAAAACGCTGTTTTCAACTATTCAAACTGATAAATTCAGGTTTCTTTCGTGCGAAACGGCGATTTATGAGAAATGACGATAAAATTGCTGTTTTAAACTTGCAAAAACATAGAAAAACGCTGTTTTGAACTATTCAAACCGATAAATTCATGTTTCTTTCGTGCGAAACGGCGATTTATGAGAAATAACGATAAAATTGCTGTTTTAAACTTGCAAAAATATAGAAAAACGCTGTTTTCAAATATTCAAACTGATAAATTCAGGTTTCTTTCGTGCGAAACGGCGATTTATGAGAAATGACGATAAAATTGCTGTTTTAAACTTGCAAAAACATAGAAAAACGCTGTTTTCAAGTATTCAAACTGATAAATTCATGTTTCTTTCGTTCGAAACGGTGGATTTTTGTAAAATCACGATAAAACTGCTGTTTTAAACTTGCAAAAACATAGAAAAACGCTGTTTTGAACTATTCAAACTGACAAATTCATGTTTCTTTCGTGCTAAACGGTGATTTATGAGAAATGACGGTAAAATTGCTGTTTTAAACTTGCAAAAACATAGAAAAACGCTGTTTTGAACTATTCAAACCGATAAATTCATGTTTCTTTCGTGCGAAACGGCGATTTATGAGAAATGACGATAAAATTGCTGTTTTAAACTTGCAAAAACATAGAAAAACGCTGTTTTGAATTATTCAAACTGACAAATTCATGTTTCTTTCGTGCAAAACGGCGATTTATGTGAAATGACGATAAAATTGCTGTTTTTTAATCTTGCAAAAACATAGAAAAACGTTGTTTTTAACTATTAAAACTGATAAATTCAGGTTTCTTTCGTGCTAAACGGCGATTTATGAGAAATGACGGTAAAATTGCTGTTTTAAACTTGCAAAAACATAGAAAACCGCTGTTTTGAACTATTCAAAATGACAAATTCAGGTTTCTTTCGTGTGAAACGGCGATTTATGAGAAATGACGATAAAATTGCTGTTTTAAACTTGCAAAAACATAGAAAAACGCTGTTTTCAACTATTCAAACTGATAAATTCAGGTTTCTTTCGTGCGAAACGGCGATTTATGAGAAATGACGATAAAATTGCTGTTTTAAACTTGCAAAAACATAGAAAAACGCTGTTTTGAACTATTCAAACCGATAAATTCATGTTTCTTTCGTGCGAAACGGCGATTTATGAGAAATAACGATAAAATTGCTGTTTTAAACTTGCAAAAATATAGAAAAACGCTGTTTTCAAATATTCAAACTGATAAATTCAGGTTTCTTTCGTGCGAAACGGCGATTTATGAGAAATGACGATAAAATTGCTGTTTTAAACTTGCAAAAACATAGAAAAACGCTGTTTTCAAGTATTCAAACTGATAAATTCATGTTTCTTTCGTTCGAAACGGTGGATTTTTGTGAAATCACGATAAAACTGCTGTTTTAAACTTGCAAAAACATAGAAAAACGCTGTTTTGAACTATTCAAACTGACAAATTCATGTTTCTTTCGTGCTAAACGGTGATTTATGAGAAATGACGGTAAAATTGCTGTTTTAAACTTGCAAAAACATAGAAAAACGCTGTTTTGAACTATTCAAACCGATAAATTCATGTTTCTTTCGTGCTAAACGGCGATTTATGAGAAATCACGATAAAACTGCTGTTTTAAACTTGCAAAAACATAGAAAAACGCTGTTTTGAACTATTCAAACCGATAAATTCATGTTTCTTTCGTGCGAAACGGCGATTTATGAGAAATGACGATAAAATTGCTGTTTTAAACTTGCAAAAACATAGAAAAACGCTGTTTTGAATTATTCAAACTGACAAATTCATGTTTCTTTCGTGCGAAACGGCGATTTATGAGAAATGACGATAAAATTGCTGTTTTAATCTTGCAAAAACATAGAAAAACGCTGTTTTGAATTATTCAAACTGACAAATTCATGTTTCTTTCGTGCGAAACGGCAATTTATGAGAAATGACGATAAAATTGCTGTTTTAAACTTGCAAAAACATAGAAAAACGCTGTTTTGAACTATTCAAACTGATAAATTCATGTTTCTTTCGTGCGAAACGACGATTTATGAGAAATAACGATAAAATTGCTGTTTTAAACTTGCAAAAACATAGAAAAACGCTGTTTTCAACTATTCAAACTGATAAATTCAGGTTTCTTTCGTGCGAAACGGCGATTTATGAGAAATGACGATAAAATTGCTGTTTTAAACTTGCAAAAACATAGAAAAACGCTGTTTTGAACTATTAAAACTGATAAATTCAGGTTCCTTTCGTTCGAAACGGTGGATTTTTGTGAAATCACGATAAAACTGCTGTTTTAAACTTGCAAAAACATAGAAAAACGCTGTTTTGAACTATTCAAACTGACAAATTCATATTTCTTTCGTGTGAAACGGCGATTTATGAGAAATGACGATAAAATTGCTGTTTTAAACTTGCAAAAACATAGAATAACGCTGTTTTCAACTATTCAAACTGTTAAATTCATGTTTCTTTTGTGTGAAACGGCGATTTATGAGAAATGACGATAAAATTGCTGTTTTAAACTTGCAAAAACATAGAAAAACGCTGTTTTGAATTATTCAAACTGACAAATTCATGTTTCTTTCGTGCAAAACGGCGATTTATGAGAAATGACGATAAAATTGCTGTTTTAATTTTGCAAAAACATAGAAAAACGCTGTTTTGAATTATTCAAACTGACAAATTCATGTTTCTTTCGTGCGAAACGGCGATTTATGAGAAATGACGATAAAATTGCTGTTTTAAACTTGCAAAAACATAGAAAAAGCTGTTTTGAACTATTCAAACTGACAAATTCATATTTCTTTCGTGTGAAACGGCGATTTATGAGAAATGACGATAAAATTGCTGTTTTAAACTTGCAAAAACATAGAAAAACGCTGTTTTCAACTATTCAAACTGATAAATTCAGGTTTCTTTCGTGCGAAACGGCGATTTATGAGAAATGACGATAAAATTGCTGTTTTATACTTGCAAAAACATAGAAAAACGCTGTTTTGAACTATTCAAACTGATAAATTCAGGTTTCTTTCGTGCGAAACGGCGATTTATGAGAAATGACGATAAAATTGTTGTTTTAAACTTGCAAAAACATAGAAAAACGCTGTTTTGAACTATTAAAACTGATAAATTCAGGTTTCTTTCGTTCGAAACGGTGGATTTTTGTGAAATCATGATAAAACTGCTGTTTTAAACTTGCAAAAACATAGAAAAACGCTGTTTTGAACTATTCAAACTGACAAATGCATGTTTCTTTCGTGTGAAACGGCGATTTATGAGAAATGACGATAAAATTGCTGTTTTAAACTTGCAAAAACATAGAAAAACACTGTTTTCAACTATTCAAACTGTTAAATTCATGTTTCTTTCGTGTGAAACGGCGATTTATGAGAAATGACGATAAAATTGCTGTTTTAAACTTGCAAAAACATAGAAAAACGCTGTTTTGAATTATTCAAACTGACAAATTCATGTTTCTTTCGTGCGAAACGGCGATTTATGAGAAATGACGATAAAATTGCTGTTTTAATCTTGCAAAAACATAGAAAAACGCTGTTTTGAATTATTCAAACTGACAAATTCATGTTTCTTTCGTGCGAAACGGCGATTTATGAGAAATGACGGTAAAATAGCTGTTTTAAACTTGCAAAAACATAGAAAAACGCTGTTTTGAACTATTCAAACTGACAAATTCATGTTTCTTTCGTGCGAAACGGCGATTTATGGGAAATGATGATAAAATTGCTGTTTTAAACTTGCAAAAACATAGAAAAACGCTGTTTTCAACTATTCAAACTGATAAATTCATGTTTCTTTCGTGCGAAACGGCGTTTTATGAGAAATGACGATAAAATTGCTGTTTTAAACTTGCAAAAACATAGAAAAACGCTGTTTTGAACTATTCAAACTGATAAATTCAGGTTTCTTTCGTTCCAAACGGTGTATTTTTGTGAAATCACGATAAAACTGCTGTTTTAAGCTTGCAAAAACATAGAAAAACGCTGTTTTGAACTATTCAAACAGACAAATTCATGTTTCTTTCGTGTGAAACGGCGATTTATGAGAAATGACGATAAAATTGCTGTTTTAAACTTGCAAAAACATAGAAAAACGCTGTTTTCAACTATTCAAACTGATAAATTCATGTTTCTTTGGTTCGAAACGGTGTATTTTTGTGAAATCACGATAAAACTGCTGTTTTAAACTTGCAAAAACATAGAAAAACGCTGTTTTGAACTATTCAAACTGACAAATTCATGTTTCTTTCGTGCGAAACGGCGATTTATGAGAAATGACGATAAAATTGCTGTTTTAAACTTGCAAAAATATAGAAAAACGCTGTTTTGAACTATTCAAACTGACAAATTCATGTTTCTTTCGTGCGAAACGGCGATTTATGAGAAATGACGATAAAATTGCTGTTTTAAATTGCAAAAACATAGAAAAACGCTGTTTTCAACTATTCAAACTGATTTATTCATGTTTCTTTCGTTCGAAACGGTGGATTTTTGTGCAATCACGATAAAACTGCTGTTTTAAACTTGCAAAAACATAGAAAAACGCTGTTTTGAACTATTCATACTGACAAATTCATGTTTCTTTCGTGCGAAACGGCGTTTTATGAGAAATGACGATAAAATTGCTGTTTTAAACTTGCAAAAACATAGAAAAACGCTGTTTTGAACTATTCAAACTGATAAATTTAGGTTTCTTTCGTTCCATACGGTGTATTTTTGTGAAATCACGATAAAACTGCTGTTTTAAGCTTGCAAAAACATAGAAAAACGCTGTTTTGAACTATTCAAACTGACAAATTCATGTTTCTTTTGTGTGAAACGGCGATTTATGAGAAATGACGATAAAATTGCTGTTTTAAACTTGCAAAAACATAGAAAAAACGCTGTTTTCAACTATTCAAACTGATAAATTCATGTTTCTTTGGTTCGAAACGGTGGATTTTTGTGAAATCACGATAAAACTGCTGTTTTAAACTTGCAAAAACATAGAAAAACGCTGTTTTGAACTATTCAAACTGACAAATTCATGTTTCTTTCGTGCAAAACGGCGATTTATGAGAAATGACGATAAAATTGCTGTTTTAAACTTGCAAAAACATAGAAAAACGCTGTTTTGAACTATTCAAACTGACAAATTCATGTTTCTTTCGTGCGAAACGGCGATTTATGAAAAATGACGATAAAATTGCTGTTTTAAACTTGCAAAAACATAGAAAAACGCTGTTTTGAACTATTCAAACTGACAAATTCATGTTTCTTTCGTTCGAAACGGTGGATTTTTGTGAAATCACGATAAAACTGCTGTTTTAAACTTGCAAAAACATAGAAAAACGCTGTTTTGAACTATTCAAACTGACAAATTCATGTTTCTTTCGTGTGAAACGGCGATTTATGAGAAATGACGATTAAATTGCTGTTTTAATCTTGCAAAAACATAGAAAAACGCTGTTTTGAACTATTTAAACTGACAAATTCATGTTTCCTTCGTGCAAAACGGCGATTTATGAGAAATGACGATTAAATTGCTGTTTTAAACTTGCAAAAACATAGAAAAACGCTGTTTTGAACTATTCAAACTGATAAATTCATGTTTCTTTCGTGCGAAACGACGATTTATGAGAAATAACGATAAAATTGCTGTTTTAAACTTGCAAAAACATAGAAAAACGCTGTTTTCAACTATTCAAACTGATAAATTCAGGTTTCTTTCGTGCGAAACGGCGATTTATGAGAAATGACGATAAAATTGCTGTTTTAAACTTGCAAAAACATAGAAAAACGCTGTTTTGAACTATTAAAACTGATAAATTCAGGTTTCTTTCGTTCGAAACGGTGGATTTTTGTGAAATCACGATAAAACTGCTGTTTTAAACTTGCAAAAACATAGAAAAACGCTGTTTTGAACTATTCAAACTGACAAATTCATATTTCTTTCGTGTGAAACGGCGATTTATGAGAAATGACGATAAAATTGCTGTTTTAAACTTGCAAAAACATAGAATAACGCTGTTTTCAACTATTCAAACTGTTAAATTCATGTTTCTTTCGTGTGAAACGGCGATTTATGAGAAATGACGATAAAATTGCTGTTTCAAACTTGCAAAAACATAGAAAAACGCTGTTTTGAATTATTCAAACTGACAAATTCATGTTTCTTTCGTGCGAAACGGCGATTTATGAGAAATGACGATAAAATTGCTGTTTTAATCTTGCAAAAACATAGAAAAACGCTGTTTTTAATTATTCAAACTGACAAATTCATGTTTCTTTCGTGCGAAACGGCGATTTATGAGAAATGACGATAAAATTGCTGTTTTAAACTTGCAAAAACATAGAAAAAGCTGTTTTGAACTATTCAAACTGACAAATTCATATTTCTTTCGTGTGAAACGGCGATTTATGAGAAATGACGATAAAATTGCTGTTTTAAACTTGCAAAAACATAGAAAAACGCTGTTTTCAACTATTCAAACTGATAAATTTAGGTTTCTTTCGTGCGAAACGGCGATTTATGAGAAATGACGATAAAATTGCTGTTTTAAACTTGCAAAAACATAGAAAAACGCTGTTTTGAACTATTCAAACTGATAAATTCAGGTTTCTTTCGTGCGAAACGGCGATTTATGAGAAATGACGATAAAATTGCTGTTTTAAACTTGCAAAAACATAGAAAAACGCTGTTTTGAACTATTAAAACTGATAAATTCAGGTTTCTTTCGTTCGAAATGGTGGATTTTTGTGAAATAACGATAAAATTGCTGTTTTAAACTTGCAAAAACATAGAAAAACGCTGTTTTCAACTATTCAAACTGATAAATTCAGGTTTCTTTCGTGCGAAACGGCGATTTATGAGAAATGACGATAAAATTGCTGTTTTAAACTTGCAAAAACATAGAAAAACACTGTTTTCAACTATTCAAACTGTTAAATTCATGTTTCTTTCGTGTGAAACGGCGATTTATGAGAAATGACGATAAAATTGCTGTTTTAAACTTGCAAAAACATAGAAAAACGCTGTTTTGAATTATTCAAACTGACAAATTCATGTTTCTTTCGTGCGAAACGGCGATTTATGAGAAATGACGATAAAATTGCTGTTTTAATCTTGCAAAAACATAGAAAAACGCTGTTTTGAATTATTCAAACTGACAAATTCATGTTTCTTTCGTGCGAAACGGCGATTTATGAGAAATGACGATAAAATTGCTGTTTTAAACTTGCAAAAACATAGAAAAACGCTGTTTTCAACTATTCAAACTGATAAATTCATGTTTCTTTCGTGCGAAACGGCGTTTTATGAGAAATGACCATAAAATTGCTGTTTTAAACTTGCAAAAACATAGCAAAACGCTGTTTTGAACTATTAAAACTGATAAATTCAGGTTTCTTTCGTTCGAAACGGTGGATTTTTGTGAAATCACGATAAAACTGCTGTTTTAAACTTGCAAAAACATAGAAAAACGCTGTTTTGAACTATTCAAACTGACAAATTCATATTTCTTTCGTGTGAAACGGCGATTTATGAGAAATGACGATAAAATTGCTGTTTTAAACTTGCAAAAACATAGAATAACGCTGTTTTCAACTATTCAAACTGTTAAATTCATGTTTCTTTCGTGTGAAACGGCGATTTATGAGAAATGACGATAAAATTGCTGTTTTAAACTTGCAAAAACATAGAAAAACGCTGTTTTCAACTATTCAAACTGATAAATTCATGTTTCTTTCGTGCGAAACGGCGTTTTATGAGAAATGACGATAAAATTGCTGTTTTAAACTTGCAAAAACATAGAAAAACGCTGTTTTGAACTATTCAAACTGATAAATTCAGGTTTCTTTCGTGCGAAACGGCGATTTATGAGAAATGACGATAAAATTGCTGTTTTAAACTTGCAAAAATATAGAAAAACGCTGTTTTGAACTATTCAAACTGACAAATTCATGTTTCTTTCGTGCGAAACGGCGATTTATGAGAAATGACGATAAAATTGCTGTTTTAAATTGCAAAAACATAGAAAAACGCTGTTTTCAACTATTCAAACTGATTTATTCATGTTTCTTTCGTTCGAAACGGTGGATTTTTGTGCAATCACGATAAAACTGCTGTTTTAAACTTGCAAAAACATAGAAAAACGCTGTTTTGAACTATTCATACTGACAAATTCATGTTTCTTTCGTGCGAAACGGCGTTTTATGAGAAATGACGATAAAATTGCTGTTTTAAACTTGCAAAAACATAGAAAAACGCTGTTTTGAACTATTCAAACTGATAAATTCAGGTTTCTTTCGTTCCATACGGTGTATTTTTGTGAAATCACGATAAAACTGCTGTTTTAAGCTTGCAAAAACATAGAAAAACGCTGTTTTGAACTATTCAAACTGACAAATTCATGTTTCTTTTGTGTGAAACGGCGATTTATGAGAAATGACGATAAAATTGCTGTTTTAAACTTGCAAAAACATAGAAAAACGCTGTTTTCAACTATTCAAACTGATAAATTCATGTTTCTTTGGTTCGAAACGGTGGATTTTTGTGAAATCACGATAAAACTGCTGTTTTAAACTTGCAAAAACATAGAAAAACGCTGTTTTGAACTATTCAAACTGACAAATTCATGTTTCTTTCGTGCAAAACGGCGATTTATGAGAAATGACGATAAAATTGCTGTTTTAAACTTGCAAAAACATAGAAAAACGCTGTTTTGAACTATTCAAACTGACAAATTCATGTTTCTTTCGTGCGAAACGGCGATTTATGAAAAATGACGATAAAATTGCTGTTTTAAACTTGCAAAAACATAGAAAAACGCTGTTTTGAACTATTCAAACTGACAAATTCATGTTTCTTTCGTTCGAAACGGTGGATTTTTGTGAAATCACGATAAAACTGCTGTTTTAAACTTGCAAAAACATAGAAAAACGGTGTTTTGAACTATTCAAACTGACAAATTCATGTTTCTTTCGTGTGAAACGGCGATTTATGAGAAATGACGATTAAATTGCTGTTTTAATCTTGCAAAAACATAGAAAAACGCTGTTTTGAACTATTTAAACTGACAAATTCAAGTTTCCTTCGTGCAAAACGGCGATTTATGAGAAATGACGATTAAATTGCTGTTTTAAACTTGCAAAAACATAGAAAAACGCTGTTTTGAACTATTCAAACTGATAAATTCATGTTTCTTTCGTGCGAAACGACGATTTATGAGAAATAACGATAAAATTGCTGTTTTAAACTTGCAAAAACATAGAAAAAACGCTGTTTTCAACTATTCAAACTGATAAATTCAGGTTTCTTTCGTGCGAAACGGCGATTTATGAGAAATGACGATAAAATTGCTGTTTTAAACTTGCAAAAACATAGAAAAAC
Organism: Poecilus cupreus; assembly: GCA_963942605.1. Lineage (NCBI taxonomy): Eukaryota > Metazoa > Arthropoda > Insecta > Coleoptera > Carabidae > Poecilus > Poecilus cupreus. The sequence goes on from CAWWDY010002450.1 coordinate 28,973, forward strand.
GCTGTTTTGAACTATTAAAACTGATAAATTCAGGTTTCTTTCGTTCGAAACGGTGGATTTTTGTGAAATCACGATAAAACTGCTGTTTTAAACTTGCAAAAACATAGAAAAACGCTGTTTTGAACTATTCAAACTGACAAATTCATATTTCTTTCGTGTGAAACGGCGATTTATGAGAAATGACGATAAAATTGCTGTTTTAAACTTGCAAAAACATAGAATAACGCTGTTTTCAACTATTCAAACTGTTAAATTCATGTTTCTTTCGTGTGAAACGGCGATTTATGAGAAATGACGATAAAATTGCTGTTTCAAACTTGCAAAAACATAGAAAAACGCTGTTTTGAATTATTCAAACTGACAAATTCATGTTTCTTTCGTGCGAAACGGCGATTTATGAGAAATGACGATAAAATTGCTGTTTTAATCTTGCAAAAACATAGAAAAACGCTGTTTTGAATTATTCAAACTGACAAATTCATGTTTCTTTCGTGCGAAACGGCGATTTATGAGAAATGACGATAAAATTGCTGTTTTAAACTTGCAAAAACATAGAAAAAGCTGTTTTGAACTATTCAAACTGACAAATTCATATTTCTTTCGTGTGAAACGGCGATTTATGAGAAATGACGATAAAATTGCTGTTTTAAACTTGCAAAAACATAGAAAAACGCTGTTTTCAACTATTCAAACTGATAAATTTAGGTTTTTTCGTGCGAAACGGCGATTTATGAGAAATGACGATAAAATTGCTGTTTTAAACTTGCAAAAACATAGAAAAACGCTGTTTTGAACTATTCAAACTGATAAATTCAGGTTTCTTTCGTGCGAAACGGCGATTTATGAGAAATGACGATAAAATTGCTGTTTTAAACTTGCAAAAACATAGAAAAACGCTGTTTTGAACTATTAAAACTGATAAATTCAGGTTTCTTTCGTTCGAAATGGTGGATTTTTGTGAAATCATGATAAAACTGCTGTTTTAAACTTGCAAAAACATAGAAAAACGCTGTTTTGAACTATTCAAACTGACAAATGCATGTTTCTTTCGTGTGAAACGGCGATTTATGAGAAATGACGATAAAATTGCTGTTTTAAACTTGCAAAAACATAGAAAAACACTGTTTTCAACTATTCAAACTGTTAAATTCATGTTTCTTTCGTGTGAAACGGCGATTTATGAGAAATGACGATAAAATTGCTGTTTTAAACTTGCAAAAACATAGAAAAAACGCTGTTTTGAATTATTCAAACTGACAAATTCATGTTTCTTTCGTGCGAAACGGCGATTTATGAGAAATGACGATAAAATTGCTGTTTTAATCTTGCAAAAACATAGAAAAACGCTGTTTTGAATTATTCAAACTGACAAATTCATGTTTCTTTCGTGCGAAACGGCGATTTATGAGAAATGACGATAAAATTGCTGTTTTAAACTTGCAAAAACATAGAAAAACGCTGTTTTCAACTATTCAAACTGATAAATTCATGTTTCTTTCGTGCGAAACGGCGTTTTATGAGAAATGACCATAAAATTGCTGTTTTAAACTTGCAAAAACATAGAAAAACGCTGTTTTGAACTATTAAAACTGATAAATTCAGGTTTCTTTCGTTCGAAACGGTGGATTTTTGTGAAATCACGATAAAACTGCTGTTTTAAACTTGCAAAAACATAGAAAAACGCTGTTTTGAACTATTCAAACTGACAAATTCATATTTCTTTCGTGTGAAACGGCGATTTATGAGAAATGACGATAAAATTGCTGTTTTAAACTTGCAAAAACATAGAATAACGCTGTTTTCAACTATTCAAACTGTTAAATTCATGTTTCTTTCGTGTGAAACGGCGATTTATGAGAAATGACGATAAAATTGCTGTTTCAAACTTGCAAAAACATAGAAAAACGCTGTTTTGAATTATTCAAACTGACAAATTCATGTTTCTTTCGTGCGAAACGGCGATTTATGAGAAATGACGATAAAATTGCTGTTTTAATCTTGCAAAAACATAGAAAAACGCTGTTTTGAATTATTCAAACTGACAAATTCATGTTTCTTTCGTGCGAAACGGCGATTTATGAGAAATGACGATAAAATTGCTGTTTTAAACTTGCAAAAACATAGAAAAAGCTGTTTTGAACTATTCAAACTGACAAATTCATATTTCTTTCGTGTGAAACGGCGATTTATGAGAAATGACGATAAAATTGCTGTTTTAAACTTGCAAAAACATAGAAAAACGCTGTTTTCAACTATTCAAACTGATAAATTTAGGTTTCTTTCGTGCGAAACGGCGATTTATGAGAAATGACGATAAAATTGCTGTTTTAAACTTGCAAAAACATAGAAAAACGCTGTTTTGAACTATTCAAACTGATAAATTCAGGTTTCTTTCGTGCGAAACGGCGATTTATGAGAAATGACGATAAAATTGCTGTTTTAAACTTGCAAAAACATAGAAAAACGCTGTTTTGAACTATTAAAACTGATAAATTCAGGTTTCTTTCGTTCGAAATGGTGGATTTTTGTGAAATCATGATAAAACTGCTGTTTTAAACTTGCAAAAACATAGAAAAACGCTGTTTTGAACTATTCAAACTGACAAATGCATGTTTCTTTCGTGTGAAACGGCGATTTATGAGAAATGACGATAAAATTGCTGTTTTAAACTTGCAAAAACATAGAAAAACACTGTTTTCAACTATTCAAACTGTTAAATTCATGTTTCTTTCGTGTGAAACGGCGATTTATGAGAAATGACGATAAAATTGCTGTTTTAAACTTGCAAAAACATAGAAAAACGCTGTTTTGAATTATTCAAACTGACAAATTCATGTTTCTTTCGTGCGAAACGGCGATTTATGAGAAATGACGATAAAATTGCTGTTTTAATCTTGCAAAAACATAGAAAAACGCTGTTTTGAATTATTCAAACTGACAAATTCATGTTTCTTTCGTGCGAAACGGCGATTTATGAGAAATGACGATAAAATTGCTGTTTTAAACTTGCAAAAACATAGAAAAACGCTGTTTTCAACTATTCAAAATGATAAATTCATGTTTCTTTCGTGCGAAACGGCGTTTTATGAGAAATGACCATAAAATTGCTGTTTTAAACTTGCAAAAACATAGAAAAACGCTATTTTGAACTATTTAAACTGATAAATTCAGGTTTCTTTCGTTCCAAACGGTGTATTTTTGTGAAATCACGATAAAACTGCTGTTTTAAGCTTGCAAAAACATAGAAAAACGCTGTTTTGAACTATTCAAACTGACAAATTCATGTTTCTTTCGTGTGAAACGGCGATTTATGAGAAATGACGATAAAATTGCTGTTTTAAACTTGCAAAAACATAGAAAAAACGCTGTTTTCAACTATTCAAACTGATAAATTCATGTTTCTTTGGTTCGAAACGGTGGATTTTTGTGAAATCACGATAAAACTGCTGTTTTAAACTTGCAAAAACATAGAAAAACGCTGTTTTGAACTATTCAAACTGACAAATTCATGTTTCTTTCGTGCGAAACATCGATTTATGAGAAATGACGATAAAATTGCTGTTTTAAACTTGCAAAAACATAGAAAAACGCTGTTTTGAACTATTCAAACTGACAAATTCATGTTTCTTTCGTGCGAAACGGCGATTTATGAGAAATGACGATAAAATTGCTGTTTTAAATTGCAAAAACATGGAAAAACGCTGTTTTCAACTATTCAAACTGATTTATTCATGTTTCTTTCGTTCGAAACGGTGGATTTTTGTGCAATCACGATAAAACTGCTGTTTTAAACTTGCAATAACATAGAAAAACGCTGTTTTGAACTATTCATACTGACAAATTCATGTTTCTTTCGTGCGAAACGGCGTTTTATGAGAAATGACGATAAAATTGCTGTTTTAAACTTGCAAAAACATAGAAAAACGCTGTTTTGAACTATTCAAACTGATAAATTCAGGTTTCTTTCGTTCCAAACGGTGTATTATTGTGAAATCACGATAAAACTGCTGTTTTAAGCTTGCAAAAACATAGAAAAACGCTGTTTTGAACTATTCAAACTGACAAATTCATGTTTCTTTTGTGTGAAACGGCGATTTATGAGAAATGACGATAAAATTGCTGTTTTAAACTTGCAAAAACATAGAAAAACGCTGTTTTCAACTATTCAAACTGATAAATTCATGTTTCTTTGGTTCGAAACGGTGGATTTTTGTGAAATCACGATAAAACTGCTGTTTTAAACTTGCAAAAACATAGAAAAACGCTGTTTTGAACTATTCAAACTGACAAATTCATGTTTCTTTCGTGCGAAACGGCGATTTATGAGAAATGACGATAAAATTGCAGTTTTTAAAACTTGCAAAAACATAGAAAAACGATGTTTTGAACTATTCAAACTGACAAATTCATGTTTCTTTCGTGCGAAACGGCGATTTATGAAAAATGACGATAAAATTGCTGTTTTAAACTTGCAAAAACATAGAAAAACGCTGTTTTGAACTATTCAAACTGACAAATTCATGTTTCTTTCGTTCGAAACGGTAGATTTTTGTGAAATCACGATAAAACTGCTGTTTTAAACTTGCAAAAACATAGAAAAACGCTGTTTTTAACTATTCAAACTGACAAATTCATGTTTCTTTCGTGTGAAACGGCGATTTATGACAAATGACGATTAAATTGCTGTTTTAATCTTGCAAAAACATAGAAAAAAGCTGTTTTGAACTATTTAAACTGACAAATTCATGTTTCCTTCGTGAAAAACGGCGATTTATGAGAAATGACGATTAAATTGCTGTTTTAAACTTGCAAAAACATAGAAAAACGCTGTTTTCAACTATTCAAACTGATAAATTCATGTTTCTTTCGTTCGAAACGGTGGATTTTTGTGAAATCACGATAAAACTGCTGTTTTAAACTTGCAAAAACATACAAAAACGCTGTTTTGAACCATTCAAACTGACAAATTCATGTTTCTTTCGTGCTAAACGGCGATTTATGAGAAATGACGGTAAAATTGCTGTTTTAAACTTGCAAAAACATAGAAAAACGCTGTTTTGAACTATTCATACTGACAAATTCATGTTTCTTTCATGCGAAACGGCGTTTTATGAGAAATGACGATAAAATTGCTGTTTTAAAACTTGCAAAAACATAGAAAAACGTTGTTTTGAACTATTCAAACTGATAAATTCAGGTTTCTTTCGTTCGAAACAGTGGATTTTTGTGAAATCACGATAAAACTGCTGTTTTAAGCTTGCAAAAACATAGAAAAAACGCTGTTTTGAACTATTCAAACTGACAAATTTATGTTTCTTTCGTGTGAAACGGCGATTTATGAGAAATGACGATAAAATTGCTGTTTAAACTTGCAAAAACATAGAAAAACGCTGTTTTGAACTATTCAAACTGACAAATGCATGTTTCTTTCGTGTGAAACGGCGATTTATGAGAAATGACGATAAAATTGCTGTTTTAAACTTGCAAAAACATAGAAAAACACTGTTTTCAACTATTCAAACTGTTAAATTCATGTTTCTTTCGTGTGAAACGGCGATTTATGAGAAATGACGATAAAATTGCTGTTTTAAACTTGCAAAAACATAGAAAAACGCTGTTTTGAATTATTCAAACTGACAAATTCATGTTTCTTTCGTGCGAAACGGCGATTTATGAGAAATGACGATAAAATTGCTGTTTTAATCTTGCAAAAACATAGAAAAACGCTGTTTTGAATTATTCAAACTGACAAATTCATGTTTCTTTCGTGCGAAACGGCGATTTATGAGAAATGACGATAAAATTGCTGTTTTAAACTTGCAAAAACATAGAAAAACGCTGTTTTCAACTATTCAAACTGATAAATTCATGTTTCTCTCGTTCGAAACGGTGGATTTTTGTGAAATCACGATAAAACTGCTGTTTTAAACTTGCAAAAACATAGAAAAACGCTGTTTTGAACTATTCAAACTGACAAATTCATGTTTCTTTCGTGCTAAACGGCGATTTATGAGAAATGACGGTAAAATTGCTGTTTTAAACTTGCAAAAACATAGAAAAACGCTGTTTTGAACAATTCAAACTGACAAATTCAGGTTTCTTTCGTGTGAAACGGCGATTTATGAGAAATGACGATAAAATTGCTGTTTTAAACTTGCAAAAACATAGAAAAACGCTGTTTTCAACTATTCAAACTGATAAATTCAGGTTTCTTTCGTGCGAAACGGCGATTTATGAGAAATGACGATAAAATTGATGTTTAAAACTTGCAAAAACATAGAAAAACGCTGTTTTGAACTATTCAAACTGATAAATTCATGTTTCTTTCGTGCAAAACGGCGATTTATGAGAAATAACGATAAAATTGCTGTTTTAAACTTGCAAAACATAGAACAACGCTGTTTTCAACTATTCAAACTGATAAATTCAGGTTTCTTTCGTGCGAAACGGCGATTTATGAGAAATGACGATAAAATTGCTGTTTTAAACTTGCAAAAACATAGAAAAACGCTGTTTTTAACTATTAAAACTGATAAATTCAGGTTTCTTTCGTTCGAAACGGTGGATTTTTGTGAAATCATGATAAAACTGCTGTTTTAAACTTGCAAAAACATAGAAAAACGCTGTTTTGAACTATTCAAACTGACAAATTCATGTTTCTTTCGTGTGAAACGGCGATTTATGAGAAATGACGATAAAATTGCTGTTTTAAACTTGCAAAAACATAGAAAAACGCTGTTTTAAACTATTCAAACTGTTAAATTCATGTTTCTTTCGTGTGAAACGGCGATTTATGAGAAATGACGATAAAATTGCTGTTTTAAACTTGCAAAAACATAGAAAAACGCTGTTTTGAATTATTCAAACTGACAAATTCATGTTTCTTTCGTGCGAAACGGCGATTTATGAGAAATGACGATAAAATTGCTGTTTTAATCTTGCAAAAACATAGAAAAACGCTGTTTTGAGTTATTCAAACTGACAAATTCATGTTTCTTTCGTGCGAAACGGCGATTTATGAGAAATGACGATAAAATTGCTGTTTTAAACTTGCAAAAACATAGGAAAACGCTATTTTCAACTATTCAAACTGATAAATTCATGTTTCTTTCGTTCGAAACGGTGGATTTTTGTGAAATCACGATAAAACTGCTGTTTTAAACTTGCAAAAACATAGAAAAACGCTGTTTTTAACTATTCAAACTGATAAATTCAGGTGTCTTTCGTGCGAAACGGCGATTTATGAGAAATGACGATAAAATTGCTGTTTTAAACTTGCAAAAACATAAAAAAACGCTGTTTTGAACTATTAAAACTGATAAATTCAGGTTTCTTTCGTTCGAAACGGTGGATTTTTGTGAAATCATGATAAAACTGCTGTTTTAAACTTGCAAAAACATAGAAAAACGCTGTTTTGAACTATTCAAACTGACAAATTCATGTTTCTTTCGTGTGAAACGGCGATTTATGAGAAATGACGATAAAATTGCTGTTTTAAACTTGCAAAAACATAGAAAAACGCTGTTTTCATTTATTCAAACTGTTAAATTCATGTTTCTTTCGTGTGAAATGGCGATTTATGAGAAATGACGATAAAATTGCTGTTTTAAACTTGCAAAAACATAGAAAAACGCTGTTTTGAATTATTCAAACTGACAAATTCATGTTTCTTTCGTGCTAAACGGCAATTTATGAGAAATAACGATAAAATTGCTGTTTAAATCTTGCAAAAACATAGAAAAACGCTGTTTTGAACTATTCAAACTGACAAATTCATGTTTCTTTCGTGCTCAACGGCGATTTATGAGAAATGACGGTAAAATTGCTGTTTTAAACTTGCAAAAACATAGAAAAACGCTGTTTTGAACTATTCAAACTGACAAATTCAGGTTTCTTTCGTGTGAAACGGCGATTTATGAGAAATAGCGATAAAATTGCTGTTTTAAACTTGCAAAAACATAGAAAAACGCTGTTTTCAACTATTCAAACTGATAAATTCAGGTTTCTTTCGTGCGAAACGGCGATTTATGAGAAATGACGATAAAATTGCTGTTTTAAACTTGCAAAAACATAGAAAAACGCTGTTTTGAACTATTCAAACTGACAAATTCATGTTTCTTTTGTGCGAAACGGCGATTTATGAGAAATGACGATAAAATTGCTGCTTTAATCTTGCAAAAACATAGAAAAACGCTGTTTTGAATAATTCAAACTGACAAATTCATGTTTCTTTCGTGCTAAACGGCGATTTATGAGAAATGACGATTAAATTGCTGTTTTAAACTTGCAAAAACATAAAAAAACGCTGTTTTCAACTATTCAAACTGACAAATTCATGTTTCTTCCGTGCGAAACGGCGATTTTTGAGAAATGACGATAAAATTGCTGTTTTAAACTTGCAAAAACATAGAAAAACGCTGTTTTGAACTATTCAAACTGACAAATTCATGTTTCTTTTGTGCAAAACAGCGATTTATGAGAAATGACGATAAAATTGCTGTTTTAAACTTGCAAAAACATAGAAAAACGCTATTTTCAACTATTCAAACTGATAAATTCATGTTTCTTTGGTTCGAAACGGTGGATTTTTGTGAAATCACGATAAAACTGCTGTTTTAAACTTGCAAAAACATAGAAAAACGCTGTTTTGAACTACTCAAACTGACAAATTCATGTTTCTTTCGTGCGAAACGGCGATTTCTGAGAAATGACGATAAAATTGCTGTTTTAAACTTGCAAAAACATAGAAAAACGCTGTTTCGAACTATTCAAACTGACAAATTCATGTTTCTTTCGTGCAAAACAGCGATTTATGAGAAATGACGATAAAATTGCTGTTTTAAACTTGCAAAAACATAGAAAAACGCTGTTTTGAACTATTCAAACTGATAAATTCAGGTTTCTTTCGTTTGAAACGGTGTAATTTTGTGAAATCACGATAAAACTTCTGTTTTAAGCTTGCAAAAACATAGAAAAACGCTGTTTTGAACTATTCAAACTGACAAATTCATGTTTCTTTCGTGTGAAATGGCGATTTATGAAAAATGACGATAAAATTGCTGTTTTAAACTTGCAAAAACATAGAAAAACGCTGTTTTCAACTATTCAAACTGATAAATTCATGTTTCTTTGGTTCGAAACGGTGGATTTTTGTGAAATCACGATAAAACTGCTGTTTTAAACTTGCAAAAACATAGAAAAACGCTGTTTTGAACTATTCAAACTGACAAATTCATGTTTCTTTCGTGCGAAACGGCGATTTATGAGAAATGACGATAAAATTGCTGTTTTAAACTTGCAAAAACATAGAAAAACGCTGTTTTGAACTATTCAAACTGACAAATTCATGTTTCTTGTGTGCGAAACGGCGATTTATGAGAAATGACGATAAAATTGCTGCTTTAATCTTGCAAAAACATGGAAAAACGCTGTTTTGAATAATTCAAACTGACAAATTCATGTTTCTTTCGTGCTAAACGGCGATTTATGAGAAATGACGATTAAATTGCTGTTTTAAACTTGCAAAAACATAGAAAAACGCTGTTTTCAACTATTCAAACTGACAAATTCATGTTTCTTCCGTGCGAAACGGCGATTTATGAGAAATGACGATAAAATTGCTGTTTTAAACTTGCAAAAACATAGAAAAACGCTGTTTTGAACTATTCAAACTGACAAATTCATGTTTCTTTTGTGCAAAACAGCGATTTATGAGAAATGACGATAAAATTGCTGTTTTAAACTTGCAAAAACATAGAAAAACGCTGTTTTCAACTATTCAAACTGATAAATTCATGTTTCTTTGGTTCGAAACGGTGGATTTTTGTGAAATCACGATAAAACTGCTGTTTTAAACTTGCAAAAACATAGAAAAACGCTGTTTTGAACTACTCAAACTGACAAATTCATGTTTCTTTCGTGCGAAACGGCGATTTATGAGAAATGACGATAAAATTGCTGTTTTTAACTTGCAAAAACATAGAAAAACGCTGTTTTGAACTATTCAAACTGACAAATTCATGTTTCTTTCGTGCGAAACGGCGATTTATGAGAAATGACGATAAAATTGCTGTTTTAAACTTGCAAAAACATAGAAAAACGCTGTTTTGAACTATTCAAAATGACAAATTCATGTTTCTTTCGTGCAAAACAGCGATTTATGAGAAATGACGATAAAATTGCTGTTTTAAACTTGCAAAAACATAGAAAAATGCTGTTTTCAACTATTCAAACTGATAAATTCATGTTTCTTTCGTTCGAAACGGTGGATTTTTGTGAAATCACGATAAATCTGCTGTTTTAAACTTGCAAAAACATAGAAAAACGCTGTTTTGAACTATTCAAACTGACAAATTCATGTTTCTTTCGTGCGAAACGGCGATTTATGAGAAATGACGATAAAATTGCTGTTTTAAACTTGCAAAAACATAGAAAAACGCTGTTTTGAACTATTCAAACTGACAAATTCATGTTTCTTTCGTGCGAAACGGCGATTTATGAGAAATGACGATAAAATTGCTGTTTTAATCTTGCAAAAACATAGAAAAACGCTGTTTTGAACAATTCAAACTGACAAATTCATGTTTCTTTCGTGCAAAACGGCGATTTATGAGAAATGACGATTAAATTGCTGTTTTAAACTTGCAAAAACATATAAAAACGCTGTTTTCAACTATTCAAACTGATAAATTCTTGTTTCTTACGTTCGAAACTGTGGATTTTTGTGAAATCACGATAAAATTACTGTTTTAAACTTGTAAAAACATTGTAAAACGCTGTTATCAACTATTCAAACTGACAAATTCATGTTTCTTCCGTGCGAAACGGCGATTTATGAGAAATGACGATAAAATTGCTGTTTTAAACTTGCAAAAACATAGAAAAACGCTGTTTTGAACTATTCAAACTGACAAATTCATGTTTCTTTTGTGCAAAACAGCGATTTATGTGAAATGACGATAAAATTGCTGTTTTAAACTTGCAAAAACATAGAAAAACGCTGTTTTCAACTATTCAAACTGATAAATTTATGTTTCTTTGGTTCGAAACGTTGGATTTTTGTGAAATCACGATAAAACTGCTGTTTTAAACTTGCAAAAACATAGAAAAACGCTGTTTTGAACTACTCAAACTGACAAATTCATGTTTCTTTCGTGCGAAACGGCGATTTATGAGAAATGACGATAAAGTTGCTGTTTTAAACTTGCAAAAACATAGAAAAACGCTGTTTTGAACTATTCAAACTGACAAATTCATGTTTCTTTCGTGCAAAACGGCGATTTATGAGAAATGACGATAAAATTGCTGTTTTAAACTTGCAAAAACATAGAAAAACGCTGTTTTGAATTATTCAAACTGACAAATTCATGTTTCTTTCGTGCGAATCGGCGATTTATGAGAAATGACGATAAAATTGCTCTTTTAATCTTGCAAAAACATAGAAAAACGCTGTTTTGAACTATTCAAACTGACAAATTCATGTTTCTTTCGTGCAAAACGGCGATTTATGAGAAATGACGGTAAAATTGCTGTTTTAAACTTGCAAAAACATAGAAAAACGCTGTTTTGAAATATTCAAACTGACAAATTCATGTTTCTTTCGTGCGAAACGGCGTTTTATGAGAAATGACGATAAAATTGCTGTTTTAAACTTGCAAAAACATAGAAAAACGCTGTCTTGAACTATTCAAACTGATAAATTCAGGTTTCTTTCGTTCGAAACGGTGGATTTTTGTGAAATCACGATAAAACTGCTGTTTTAAGCTTGAAAAAACATAGAAAAACGCTGTTTTGAACTATTCAAACTGACAAATTTATGTTTCTTTCGTGTGAAACGGCGATTTATGAGAAATGACGATAAAATTGCTGTTTTAAACTTGCAAAAACATAGAAAAACGCTGTTTTCAACTATTCAAACTGATAAATTCATGTTTCTTTCGTGTGAAACGGCGATTTATGAGAAATGACGATAAAATTGCTGTTTTATACTTGAAAAAACATAGAAAACGCTGTTTTTAATTATTTAAACTGACAAATTCATGTTTCTTTCGTGCGAAACGGCGATTTATGAGAAATGACGATAAAATTGCTGTTTTAAATTTGCAAAAACATAGAAAAACGCTGTTTTGAACTATTCAAACTGACAAATTCATGTTTCTTTCGTGCGAAACGGCGATTTATAAGAAATGACGATAAAATTGCTGTTTTAAACTTGCAAAAACATAGAAAAACGCTGTTTTGAACTATTCAAACTGACAAATTCATTTTTTTTCGTGCGAAATGGCGATTTATGAGAAATGACGATAAAATTACTGTTTTAAACTTGCAAAAACATAGAAAAACGCTGTTTTGAACTATTCAAACTGACAAATTCATGTTTCTTTCGTGCGAAACGGCGATTTATAAGAAATGACGATAAAATTGCTGTTTTAAACTTGCAAAAACATAGAAAAACGCTGTTTTGAACTATTCAAACTGACAAATTCATTTTTTTTCGTGCGAAACGGCGATTTATGAGAAATGACGAAAAAATTGCTGTTTTAAACTTGCAAAAACATAGAAAAACGCTGTTTTCAACTATTCAAACTGTTAAATTCATGTTTCTTTCGTGCGAAACGGCGATTTATGAGAAATGACGATAAAATTGCTGTTTTAAACTTGCAAAAACATAGAAAAACGCTGTTTTCTACTATTCAAACTGTTAAATTCATGTTTCTTTCGTGCGAAACGGCGATTTATGAGAAATGACGATTAAATTGCTGTTTTAAACTTGCAAAAACATAGAAAAACGCTGTTTTCAACTATTCAAACTGATAAATTCATGTTTCTTTCGTTCGAAACGGTGGATTTTTGTGAAATCACGATAAAACTGCTGTTTTAAACTTGCAAAAACATAGAAAAACGCTGTTTTGAACTATTCAAACTGACAAATTCATGTTTCTTTCGTGCTAAACGGCGATTTATGGGAAATGACGATAAAATTGCTGTTTTAAACTTGCAAAAACATAGAAAAACGCTGTTTTCAACTATTCAAACTGTTAAATTCATGTTTCTTTCGTGCGAAACGGCGATTTATGAGAAATGACGATTAAATTGCTGTTTTAAACTTGCAAAAACATAGAAAAACGCTGTTTTCAACTATTCAAACTGATAAATTCATGTTTCTTTTGTTCGAAACGGTGGATTTTTGTGAAATAACGATAAAACTGCTGTTTTAAACTTGCAAAAACTTAGAAAAACGCTGTTTTGAACTATTCAAACTGACAAATTTATGTTTCTTTCGTGTGAAACGGCGATTTATGAGAAATGACGATAAAATTGCTGTTTTAAACTTGCAAAAACATACAAAAACGCTGTTTTCAACTATTCAAACTGATAAATTCATGTTTCTTTCGTGTGAAACGGCGATTTATGGGAAATGACGATAAAATTGCTGTTTTAAACTTGCAAAAACATAGAAAAACGCTGTTTTGAACTATTCAAACTGACAAATTCATGTTTCTTTCGTGCGAAACGGCGATTTATTAAAAATGACGATAAAATTGCTGTTTTAAACTTTCAAAAACATAGAAAAACGCTGTTTTGAACTATTCAAACTGACAAATTCATGTTTCTTTCGTGCAAAACGGCGATTTATGAGAAATGACGATAAAATTGCTGTTTTAAACTTGCAAAAACATAGAAAAACGCTGTTTTCAACTATTCAAACTGATAAATTCATGTTTCTTTCGTTCGAAACGGTGGATTTTTGTGAAATCACGATAAAACTGCTGTTTTAAACTTGCTAAAACATAGAAAAACGCTGTTTTGAACTATTCAAACTGACAAATTCATGTTTCTTTTGTGCTAAACGGCGATTTATGAGAAATGACGGTAAAATTGCTGTTTTAAACTTGCAAAAACATAGAAAAACGCTGTTTTGAACAATTCAAACTGACAAATTCATGTTTCTTTCGTGCGAAACGGCGATTTATGAGAAATGACGATAAAATTTCTGTTTTAAACTTGCAAAAACATAGAAAAACGCTGTTTTGAACTATTCAAACTGACAAATTCATGTTTCTTTCGTGCGAAACGGCGATTTATGAAAAATGACGATAAAATTGCTGTTTTAAACTTGCAAAAACATAGAAAAACGCTGTTTTGAACTATACAAACTGACAAATTCATGTTTCTTTCGTGCGAAACGGCGATTTATGAGAAATGACGATAAAATTGCTGTTTTAAACTTGCAAAAACATAGAAAAACGCTGTTTTCAAATATTCAAACTGATAAATTCATGTTTCTTTCGTTCGAAACGGTGGATTTTTGTGAAATCACGATAAAACTGCTGTTTTAAACTTGCTAAAACATAGAAAAACGCTGTTTTCAACTATTCAAACTGACAAATTCATGTTTCTTTCGTGCTAAACGGCGATTTATGAGAAATGACGTAAAATTACTGATTTAAACTTGCAAAAACATAAAAAACGCTGTTTTGAACTATTCAAACTGATAAATTCAGGTTTCTTTCGTTCGAAACGGTGGATTTTTGTAAAAATCACGATAAAACTGCTGTTTTAAGCTTGCAAAAACATAGAAAAACGCTGTTTTGAACTATTCAAACTGACAAATTTATGTTTCTTTCGTAAGAAACGGCGATTTATGAGAAATGACCATAAAATTGCTGTTTTAAACTTGCAAAAACATAGAAAAACATTGTTTTCAACTATTCAAACTGATAAATTCATGTTTCTTTCGTGTGAAACGGCGATTTATGAGAAATGACGATAAAATTGCTGTTTTAAACTTGCAAAAACATAGAAAACGCTGTTTTGAGTTATTCAAACTGACAAATTCATGTTTCTTTCGTGCGAAACGGCGATTTATGAGAAATGACGATAAAATTGCTGTTTTAAACTTGCAAAAACATAGACAAACGCTGTTTTGAAATATTCAAACTGACAAATTCATGTTTCTTTCGTGCGAAACGGCGATTTATGAAAAATGACGATAAAATTGCTGTTTTAAACTTGCAAACACATAGAAAAACGCTGTTTTGAACTATTCAAACTGACAAATTCATGTTTCTTTCGTGCGAAACGGCGATTTATGAGAAATGACGATAGAATTGCTGTTTTAAACTTGCAAAAACCTAGAAAAACGCTGTTTTGAACTATTCAAACTGACAAATTCATGTTTCTTTCGTGTGAAACGGCGATTTATGAGAAATGACGATAAAATTGCTGTTTTAAACTTGCAAAAACATAGAAAAACGCTGTTTTGAATTATTCAAACTGACAAATTCATGTTTCTTTCGTGCGAAACGGCGATTTATGAGAAATGACGATAAAATTGCTGTTTTAATCTTGCAAAAACATAGAAAAACGCTGTTTTGAATTATTTAAACTGACAAATTCATGTTTCTTTCGTGCGAAACGGCGATTTATGAGAAATGACGATAAAATTGCTGTTTTAAACTTGCAAAAACATAGAAAAACGCTGTTTTCAACTATTCAAACTGATAAATTCATGTTTCTCTCGTTCGAAACGGTGGATTTTTGTGAAATCACGATAAAACTGCTGTTTTAAACTTGCAAAAACATAGAAAAACGCTGTTTTGAACTATTCAAACTGACAAATTCATGTTTCTTTCGTGCTAAACGGCGATTTATGAGAAATGACGGTAAAATTGCTGTTTTAAACTTGCAAAAACATAGAAAAACGCTGTTTTGAACAATTCAAACTGACAAATTCAGGTTTCTTTCGTGTGAAACGGCGATTTATGAGAAATGACGATAAAATTGCTGTTTTAAACTTGCAAAAACATAGAAAAACGCTGTTTTCAACTATTCAAACTGATAAATTCAGGTTTCTTTCGTGCGAAACGGCGATTTATGAGAAATGACGATAAAATTGATGTTTAAAACTTGCAAAAACATAGAAAAACGCTGTTTTGAACTATTCAAACTGATAAATTCAGGTTTCTTTCGTTCGAAACGGTGGATTTTTGTGAAATCATGATAAAACTGCTGTTTTAAACTTGCAAAAACATAGAAAAACGCTGTTTTGAACTATTCAAACTGACAAATTCATGTTTCTTTCGTGTGAAACGGCGATTTATGAGAAATGACGATAAAATTGCTGTTTTAAACTTGCAAAAACATAGAAAAACGCTGTTTTAAACTATTCAAACTGTTAAATTCATGTTTCTTTCGTGTGAAACGGCGATTTATGAGAAATGACGATAAAATTGCTGTTTTAAACTTGCAAAAACATAGAAAAACGCTGTTTTGAATTATTCAAACTGACAAATTCATGTTTCTTTCGTGCGAAACGGCGATTTATGAGAAATGACGTTAAAATTGCTGTTTTAATCTTGCAAAAACATAGAAAAACGCTGTTTTGAGTTATTCAAACTGACAAATTCATGTTTCTTTCGTGCGAAACGGCGATTTATGAGAAATGACGATAAAATTGCTGTTTTAAACTTGCAAAAACATAGGAAAACGCTATTTTCAACTATTCAAACTGATAAATTCATGTTTCTTTCGTTCGAAACGGTGGATTTTTGTGAAATCACGATAAAACTGCTGTTTTAAACTTGCAAAAACATAGAAAAACGCTGTTTTTAACTATTCAAACTGATAAATTCAGGTGTCTTTCGTGCGAAACGGCGGTTTATGAGAAATGACGATAAAATTGCTGTTTTAAACTTGCAAAAACATAGAAAAACGCTGTTTTGAACTATTAAAACTGATAAATTCAGGTTTCTTTCGTTCGAAACGGTGGATTTTTGTGAAATCATGATAAAACTGCTGTTTTAAACTTGCAAAAACATAGAAAAACGCTGTTTTGAACTATTCAAACTGACAAATTCATGTTTCTTTCGTGTGAAACGGCGATTTATGAGAAATGACGATAAAATTGCTGTTTTAAACTTGCAAAAACATAGAAAAACGCTGTTTTCAACTATTCAAACTGTTAAATTCATGTTTCTTTCGTGTGAAATGGCGATTTATGAGAAATGACGATAAAATTGCTGTTTTAAACTTGCAAAAACATAGAAAAACGCTGTTTTGAATTATTCAAACTGACAAATTCATGTTTCTTTCGTGCTAAACGGCAATTTATGAGAAATAACGATAAAATTGCTGTTTAAATCTTGCAAAAACATAGAAAAACGCTGTTTTGAACTATTCAAACTGACAAATTCATGTTTCTTTCGTGCTCAACGGCGATTTATGAGAAATGACGGTAAAATTGCTGTTTTAAACTTGCAAAAACATAGAAAAACGCTGTTTTGAACTATTCAAACTGACAAATTCAGGTTTCTTTCGTGTGAAACGGCGATTTATGAGAAATAGCGATAAAATTGCTGTTTTAAACTTGCAAAAACATAGAAAAACGCTGTTTTCAACTATTCAAACTGATAAATTCAGGTTTCTTTCGTGCGAAACGGCGATTTATGAGAAATGACGATAAAATTGCTGTTTTAAACTAGCAACAACATAGAAAAACGCTGTTTTGAACTATTCAAACTGACAAATTCATGTTTCTTTCGTGTGAAACGGCGATTTATGAGAAATGACGATAAAATTGCTGTTTTAAACTTGCAAAAACATAGAAAAACGCTGTTTTAAACTATTCAAACTGTTAAATTCATGTTTCTTTCGTGTGAAACGGCGATTTATGAGAAATGACGATAAAATTGCTGTTTTAAACTTGTAAAAACATAGAAAAACGCTGTTTTGAATTATTCAAACTGACAAATTCATGTTTCTTTCGTGCGAAATGGCGATTTATGAGAAATGACGATAAAATTGCTGTTTTAATCTTGCAAAAACATAGAAAAACGCTGTTTTGAACTATTCAAACTGACAAATTCATGTTTCTTTCGTGCTAAACGGCGATTTATGAGAAATGACGGTAAAATTGCTGTTTTAAACTTGCAAAAACATAGAAAAACGCTGTTTTGAACTATTCAAACTGACAAATTCAGGTTTCTTTCGTGTGAAACGGCGATTTATGAGAAATGACGATAAAATTGCTGTTTTAAACTTGCAAAAACATAGAAAAACGCTGTTTTGTACTATTCAAACTGACAAATTCATGTTTCTTTCGTGAGAAATAGCGATTTATGAGAAATGACGATAAAATTGCTGTTTTAAACTTGCAAAAACATAGAAAAACGCTGTTTTCAACTATTCAAACTGTTAAATTCATGTTTCTTTCGTGTGAAACGGCGTTTTATGAGAAATGACGATAAAATTGCTGTTTTAATCTTGCAAAAACATAGAAAAACGCTGTTTTCAACAATTCAAACTGATAAATTCATGTTTCTTTCGTTCGAAACGGTGGATTTTTGTGAAATCACGATAAAACTGCTGTTTTAAACTTGCAAAAACATAGAAAAACGCTGTTTTGAACTATTCAAACTGACAAATTCATGTTTCTTTCGTGCTAAACGGCGATTTATGAGAAATGACAGTAAAATTGCTGTTTTAAACTTGCAAAAACATATAAAAACGCTGTTTTGAACTATTCAAACTGAAAAATTCAGTTTTCTTTTGTGTGAAACGGCGATTTATGAGAAATGACGATAAAATTGCTGTTTTAAACTTGCAAAAACATAGAAAAACGCTGTTTTGAACTATTCAAACTGACAAATTCATGTTTCTTTCGTGTGAAACGGCGATTTATGAGAAATGACGATAAAATTGCTGTTTTAATCTTGCAAAAACATAGAAAAACGCTGTTTTGAACTATTCAAACTGACAAATTCATGTTTCTTTCGTGCTAAACTGCGATTTATGAGAAATGACGGTAAAATTGCTGTTTTAAACTTGCAAAAACATAGAAAAACGCTGTTTTCAACTATTCAAACTGATAAATTCAGGTTTCTTTCGTGCGAAACGGCGATTTATGAGAAATGACGATAAAATTGCTGTTTTAAACTTGCAAAAACATAGAAAAACGCTGTTTTGAACTATTCAAACTGATAAATTCATGTTTCTTTCGTGCGAAACGGCGATTTATGAGAAATAACGATAAAATTGCTGTTTTAAACTTGCAAAAACATAGAAAAACGCTGTTTTCAACTATTCAAACTGATAAATTCAGGTTTCTTTCGTGCGAAACGGCGATTTATGAGAAATGACGATAAAATTGCTGTTTTAAACTTGCAAAAACATAGAAAAACGCTGTTTTGAACTATCAAAACTGATAAATTCAGGTTTCTTTCGTTCGAAACGGTGGATTTTTGTGAAATCATGATAAAACTGCTGTTTTAAACTTGCAAAAACATAGAAAAACGCTGTTTTGAACTATTCAAACTGACAAATTCATGTTTCTTTCGTGTGAAACGGCGATTTATGAGAAATGACGATAAAATTGTTTTTTTAAACTTGCAAGAACATAGAAAAACGCTGTTTTCAACTATTCAAACTGTTAAATTCATGTTTCTATCGTGTGAAACGGCGATTTATGAGAAATGACGATAAAATTGCTGTTTTAAACTTGCAAAAACATAGAAAAACGCTGTTTTGAATTATTCAAACTGACAAATTCATGTTTCTTTCGTGCAAAACGGCGATTTATGTGAAATGACGATAAAATTGCTGTTTTAATCTTGCAAAAACATAGAAAAACGCTGTTTTGAACTATTCAAACTGACAAATTCATGTTTCTTTCGTGCTAAACGGCGATTTATGAGAAATGACGGTAAAATTGCTGTTTTAAACTTGCAAAAACATAGAAAAACGCTGTTTTGAACTATTCAAAATGACAAATTCAGGTTTCTTTCGTGTGAAACGGCGATTTATGAGAAATGACGATAAAATTGCTGTTTTAAACTTGCAAAAACATAGAAAAACGCTGTTTTGAATTATTCAAACTGACAAATTCATGTTTCTTTCGTGCGAAACGGCGATTTATGAGAAATGACGATAAAATTGCTGTTTTAAACTTGCAAAAACATAGGAAAACGCTATTTTCAACTATTCAAACTGATAAATTCATGTTTCTTTCGTTCGAAACGGTGGATTTTTGTGAAATCATGATAAAACTGCTGTTTTAAACTTGCAAAAACATAGAAAAACGCTGTTTTGAACTATTTAAACTGACAAATTCATGTTTCTTTCGTGTGAAACGGCGATTTATGAGAAATGACGATAAAATTGCTGTTTTAAACTTGCAAAAACATAGAAAAACGCTGTTTTAAACTATTCAAACTGTTAAATTCATGTTTCTTTCGTGTGAAACGGCGATTTATGAGAAATGACGATAAAATTGCTGTTTTAAACTTGCAAAAACATAGAAAAACGCTGTTTTGAATTATTCAAACTGACAAATTCATGTTTCTTTCGTGCGAAACGGCGATTTATGAGAAATGACGATAAAATTGCTGTTTTAATCTTGCAAAAACATAGAAAAACGCTGTTTTGAGTTATTCAAACTGACAAATTCATGTTTCTTTCGTGCGAAACGGCGATTTATGAGAAATGACGATAAAATTGCTGTTTTAAACTTGCAAAAACATAGGAAAACGCTATTTTCAACTATTCAAACTGATAAATTCATGTTTCTTTCGTTCGAAACGGTGGATTTTTGTGAAATCACGATAAAACTGCTGTTTTAAACTTGCAAAAACATAGAAAAACGCTGTTTTTAACTATTCAAACTGATAAATTCAGGTGTCTTTCGTGCGAAACGGCGATTTATGAGAAATGACGATAAAATTGCTGTTTTAAACTTGCAAAAACATAAAAAAACGCTGTTTTGAACTATTAAAACTGATAAATTCAGGTTTCTTTCGTTCGAAACGGTGGATTTTTGTGAAATCATGATAAAACTGCTGTTTTAAACTTGCAAAAACATAGAAAAACGCTGTTTTGAACTATTCAAACTGACAAATTCATGTTTCTTTCGTGTGAAACGGCGATTTATGAGAAATGACGATAAAATTGCTGTTTTAAACTTGCAAAAACATAGAAAAACGCTGTTTTCATTTATTCAAACTGTTAAATTCATGTTTCTTTCGTGTGAAATGGCGATTTATGAGAAATGACGATAAAATTGCTGTTTTAAACTTGCAAAAACATAGAAAAACGCTGTTTTGAACTATTCAAACTGACAAATTCAGGTTTCTTTCGTGTGAAACGGCGATTTATGAGAAATAGCGATAAAATTGCTGTTTTAAACTTGCAAAAACATAGAAAAACGCTGTTTTCAACTATTCAAACTGATAAATTCAGGTTTCTTTCGTGCGAAACGGCGATTTATGAGAAATGACGATAAAATTGCTGTTTTAAACTAGCAACAACATAGAAAAACGCTGTTTTGAACTATTCAAACTGACAAATTCATGTTTCTTTCGTGTGAAACGGCGATTTATGAGAAATGACGATAAAATTGCTGTTTTAAACTTGCAAAAACATAGAAAAACGCTGTTTTAAACTATTCAAACTGTTAAATTCATGTTTCTTTCGTGTGAAACGGCGATTTATGAGAAATGACGATAAAATTGCTGTTTTAAACTTGTAAAAACATAGAAAAACGCTGTTTTGAATTATTCAAACTGACAAATTCATGTTTCTTTCGTGCGAAATGGCGATTTATGAGAAATGACGATAAAATTGCTGTTTTAATCTTGCAAAAACATAGAAAAACGCTGTTTTGAACTATTCAAACTGACAAATTCATGTTTCTTTCGTGCTAAACGGCGATTTATGAGAAATGACGGTAAAATTGCTGTTTTAAACTTGCAAAAACATAGAAAAACGCTGTTTTGAACTATTCAAACTGACAAATTCAGGTTTCTTTCGTGTGAAACGGCGATTTATGAGAAATGACGATAAAATTGCTGTTTTAAACTTGCAAAAACATAGAAAAACGCTGTTTTGTACTATTCAAACTGACAAATTCATGTTTCTTTCGTGAGAAATAGCGATTTATGAGAAATGACGATAAAATTGCTGTTTTAAACTTGCAAAAACATAGAAAAACGCTGTTTTCAACTATTCAAACTGTTAAATTCATGTTTCTTTCGTGTGAAACGGCGTTTTATGAGAAATGACGATAAAATTGCTGTTTTAATCTTGCAAAAACATAGAAAAACGCTGTTTTCAACAATTCAAACTGATAAATTCATGTTTCTTTCGTTCGAAACGGTGGATTTTTGTGAAATCACGATAAAACTGCTGTTTTAAACTTGCAAAAACATAGAAAAACGCTGTTTTGAACTATTCAAACTGACAAATTCATGTTTCTTTCGTGCTAAACGGCGATTTATGAGAAATGACAGTAAAATTGCTGTTTTAAACTTGCAAAAACATATAAAAACGCTGTTTTGAACTATTCAAACTGAAAAATTCAGTTTTCTTTTGTGTGAAACGGCGATTTATGAGAAATGACGATAAAATTGCTGTTTTAAACTTGCAAAAACATAGAAAAACGCTGTTTTGAACTATTCAAACTGACAAATTCATGTTTCTTTCGTGTGAAACGGCGATTTATGAGAAATGACGATAAAATTGCTGTTTTAATCTTGCAAAAACATAGAAAAACGCTGTTTTGAACTATTCAAACTGACAAATTCATGTTTCTTTCGTGCTAAACTGCGATTTATGAGAAATGACGGTAAAATTGCTGTTTTAAACTTGCAAAAACATAGAAAAACGCTGTTTTCAACTATTCAAACTGATAAATTCAGGTTTCTTTCGTGCGAAACGGCGATTTATGAGAAATGACGATAAAATTGCTGTTTTAAACTTGCAAAAACATAGAAAAACGCTGTTTTGAACTATTCAAACTGATAAATTCATGTTTCTTTCGTGCGAAACGGCGATTTATGAGAAATAACGATAAAATTGCTGTTTTAAACTTGCAAAAACATAGAAAAACGCTGTTTTCAACTATTCAAACTGATAAATTCAGGTTTCTTTCGTGCGAAACGGCGATTTATGAGAAATGACGATAAAATTGCTGTTTTAAACTTGCAAAAACATAGAAAAACGCTGTTTTGAACTATCAAAACTGATAAATTCAGGTTTCTTTCGTTCGAAACGGTGGATTTTTGTGAAATCATGATAAAACTGCTGTTTTAAACTTGCAAAAACATAGAAAAACGCTGTTTTGAACTATTCAAACTGACAAATTCATGTTTCTTTCGTGTGAAACGGCGATTTATGAGAAATGACGATAAAATTGTTTTTTTAAACTTGCAAGAACATAGAAAAACGCTGTTTTCAACTATTCAAACTGTTAAATTCATGTTTCTATCGTGTGAAACGGCGATTTATGAGAAATGACGATAAAATTGCTGTTTTAAACTTGCAAAAACATAGAAAAACGCTGTTTTGAATTATTCAAACTGACAAATTCATGTTTCTTTCGTGCAAAACGGCGATTTATGTGAAATGACGATAAAATTGCTGTTTTAATCTTGCAAAAACATAGAAAAACGCTGTTTTGAACTATTCAAACTGACAAATTCATGTTTCTTTCGTGCTAAACGGCGATTTATGAGAAATGACGGTAAAATTGCTGTTTTAAACTTGCAAAAACATAGAAAAACGCTGTTTTGAACTATTCAAAATGACAAATTCAGGTTTCTTTCGTGTGAAACGGCGATTTATGAGAAATGACGATAAAATTGCTGTTTTAAACTTGCAAAAACATAGAAAAACGCTGTTTTGAATTATTCAAACTGACAAATTCATGTTTCTTTCGTGCGAAACGGCGATTTATGAGAAATGACGATAAAATTGCTGTTTTAAACTTGCAAAAACATAGGAAAACGCTATTTTCAACTATTCAAACTGATAAATTCATGTTTCTTTCGTTCGAAACGGTGGATTTTTGTGAAATCATGATAAAACTGCTGTTTTAAACTTGCAAAAACATAGAAAAACGCTGTTTTGAACTATTTAAACTGACAAATTCATGTTTCTTTCGTGTGAAACGGCGATTTATGAGAAATGACGATAAAATTGCTGTTTTAAACTTGCAAAAACATAGAAAAACGCTGTTTTAAACTATTCAAACTGTTAAATTCATGTTTCTTTCGTGTGAAACGGCGATTTATGAGAAATGACGATAAAATTGCTGTTTTAAACTTGCAAAAACATAGAAAAACGCTGTTTTGAATTATTCAAACTGACAAATTCATGTTTCTTTCGTGCGAAACGGCGATTTATGAGAAATGACGATAAAATTGCTGTTTTAATCTTGCAAAAACATAGAAAAACGCTGTTTTGAGTTATTCAAACTGACAAATTCATGTTTCTTTCGTGCGAAACGGCGATTTATGAGAAATGACGATAAAATTGCTGTTTTAAACTTGCAAAAACATAGGAAAACGCTATTTTCAACTATTCAAACTGATAAATTCATGTTTCTTTCGTTCGAAACGGTGGATTTTTGTGAAATCACGATAAAACTGCTGTTTTAAACTTGCAAAAACATAGAAAAACGCTGTTTTTAACTATTCAAACTGATAAATTCAGGTGTCTTTCGTGCGAAACGGCGATTTATGAGAAATGACGATAAAATTGCTGTTTTAAACTTGCAAAAACATAAAAAAACGCTGTTTTGAACTATTAAAACTGATAAATTCAGGTTTCTTTCGTTCGAAACGGTGGATTTTTGTGAAATCATGATAAAACTGCTGTTTTAAACTTGCAAAAACATAGAAAAACGCTGTTTTGAACTATTCAAACTGACAAATTCATGTTTCTTTCGTGTGAAACGGCGATTTATGAGAAATGACGATAAAATTGCTGTTTTAAACTTGCAAAAACATAGAAAAACGCTGTTTTCATTTATTCAAACTGTTAAATTCATGTTTCTTTCGTGTGAAATGGCGATTTATGAGAAATGACGATAAAATTGCTGTTTTAAACTTGCAAAAACATAGAAAAACGCTGTTTTGAATTATTCAAACTGACAAATTCATGTTTCTTTCGTGCTAAACGGCAATTTATGAGAAATAACGATAAAATTGCTGTTTAAATCTTGCAAAAACATAGAAAAACGCTGTTTTGAACTATTCAAACTGACAAATTCATGTTTCTTTCGTGCTCAACGGCGATTTATGAGAAATGACGGTAAAATTGCTGTTTTAAACTTGCAAAAACATAGAAAAACGCTGTTTTGAACTATTCAAACTGACAAATTCAGGTTTCTTTCGTGTGAAACGGCGATTTATGAGAAATAGCGATAAAATTGCTGTTTTAAACTTGCAAAAACATAGAAAAACGCTGTTTTCAACTATTCAAACTGATAAATTCAGGTTTCTTTCGTGCGAAACGGCGATTTATGAGAAATGACGATAAAATTGCTGTTTTAAACTTGCAAAAACATAGAAAAACGCTGTTTTGAACTATTCAAACTGACAAATTCATGTTTCTTTTGTGCGAAACGGCGATTTATGAGAAATGACGATAAAATTGCTGCTTTAATCTTGCAAAAACATAGAAAAACGCTGTTTTGAATAATTCAAACTGACAAATTCATGTTTCTTTCGTGCTAAACGGCGATTTATGAGAAATGACGATTAAATTGCTGTTTTAAACTTGCAAAAACATAAAAAAACGCTGTTTTCAACTATTCAAACTGACAAATTCATGTTTCTTCCGTGCGAAACGGCGATTTTTGAGAAATGACGATAAAATTGCTGTTTTAAACTTGCAAAAACATAGAAAAACGCTGTTTTGAACTATTCAAACTGACAAATTCATGTTTCTTTTGTGCAAAACAGCGATTTATGAGAAATGACGATAAAATTGCTGTTTTAAACTTGCAAAAACATAGAAAAACGCTATTTTCAACTATTCAAACTGATAAATTCATGTTTCTTTGGTTCGAAACGGTGGATTTTTGTGAAATCACGATAAAACTGCTGTTTTAAACTTGCAAAAACATAGAAAAACGCTGTTTTGAACTACTCAAACTGACAAATTCATGTTTCTTTCGTGCGAAACGGCGATTTCTGAGAAATGACGATAAAATTGCTGTTTTAAACTTGCAAAAACATAGAAAAACGCTGTTTCGAACTATTCAAACTGACAAATTCATGTTTCTTTCGTGCAAAACAGCGATTTATGAGAAATGACGATAAAATTGCTGTTTTAAACTTGCAAAAACATAGAAAAACGCTGTTTTGAACTATTCAAACTGATAAATTCAGGTTTCTTTCGTTTGAAACGGTGTAATTTTGTGAAATCACGATAAAACTTCTGTTTTAAGCTTGCAAAAACATAGAAAAACGCTGTTTTGAACTATTCAAACTGACAAATTCATGTTTCTTTCGTGTGAAATGGCGATTTATGAAAAATGACGATAAAATTGCTGTTTTAAACTTGCAAAAACATAGAAAAACGCTGTTTTCAACTATTCAAACTGATAAATTCATGTTTCTTTGGTTCGAAACGGTGGATTTTTGTGAAATCACGATAAAACTGCTGTTTTAAACTTGCAAAAACATAGAAAAACGCTGTTTTGAACTATTCAAACTGACAAATTCATGTTTCTTTCGTGCGAAACGGCGATTTATGAGAAATGACGATAAAATTGCTGTTTTAAACTTGCAAAAACATAGAAAAACGCTGTTTTGAACTATTCAAACTGACAAATTCATGTTTCTTGTGTGCGAAACGGCGATTTATGAGAAATGACGATAAAATTGCTGCTTTAATCTTGCAAAAACATGGAAAAACGCTGTTTTGAATAATTCAAACTGACAAATTCATGTTTCTTTCGTGCTAAACGGCGATTTATGAGAAATGACGATTAAATTGCTGTTTTAAACTTGCAAAAACATAGAAAAACGCTGTTTTCAACTATTCAAACTGACAAATTCATGTTTCTTCCGTGCGAAACGGCGATTTATGAGAAATGACGATAAAATTGCTGTTTTAAACTTGCAAAAACATAGAAAAACGCTGTTTTGAACTATTCAAACTGACAAATTCATGTTTCTTTTGTGCAAAACAGCGATTTATGAGAAATGACGATAAAATTGCTGTTTTAAACTTGCAAAAACATAGAAAAACGCTGTTTTCAACTATTCAAACTGATAAATTCATGTTTCTTTGGTTCGAAACGGTGGATTTTTGTGAAATCACGATAAAACTGCTGTTTTAAACTTGCAAAAACATAGAAAAACGCTGTTTTGAACTACTCAAACTGACAAATTCATGTTTCTTTCGTGCGAAACGGCGATTTATGAGAAATGACGATAAAATTGCTGTTTTTAACTTGCAAAAACATAGAAAAACGCTGTTTTGAACTATTCAAACTGACAAATTCATGTTTCTTTCGTGCGAAACGGCGATTTATGAGAAATGACGATAAAATTGCTGTTTTAAACTTGCAAAAACATAGAAAAACGCTGTTTTGAACTATTCAAAATGACAAATTCATGTTTCTTTCGTGCAAAACAGCGATTTATGAGAAATGACGATAAAATTGCTGTTTTAAACTTGCAAAAACATAGAAAAATGCTGTTTTCAACTATTCAAACTGATAAATTCATGTTTCTTTCGTTCGAAACGGTGGATTTTTGTGAAATCACGATAAATCTGCTGTTTTAAACTTGCAAAAACATAGAAAAACGCTGTTTTGAACTATTCAAACTGACAAATTCATGTTTCTTTCGTGCGAAACGGCGATTTATGAGAAATGACGATAAAATTGCTGTTTTAAACTTGCAAAAACATAGAAAAACGCTGTTTTGAACTATTCAAACTGACAAATTCATGTTTCTTTCGTGCGAAACGGCGATTTATGAGAAATGACGATAAAATTGCTGTTTTAATCTTGCAAAAACATAGAAAAACGCTGTTTTGAACAATTCAAACTGACAAATTCATGTTTCTTTCGTGCAAAACGGCGATTTATGAGAAATGACGATTAAATTGCTGTTTTAAACTTGCAAAAACATATAAAAACGCTGTTTTCAACTATTCAAACTGATAAATTCTTGTTTCTTACGTTCGAAACTGTGGATTTTTGTGAAATCACGATAAAATTACTGTTTTAAACTTGTAAAAACATTGTAAAACGCTG
Source organism: Poecilus cupreus (assembly GCA_963942605.1). Taxonomy (NCBI): domain Eukaryota; kingdom Metazoa; phylum Arthropoda; class Insecta; order Coleoptera; family Carabidae; genus Poecilus; species Poecilus cupreus. The sequence goes on from CAWWDY010002450.1 coordinate 57,021, forward strand.
TTATCAACTATTCAAACTGACAAATTCATGTTTCTTCCGTGCGAAACGGCGATTTATGAGAAATGACGATAAAATTGCTGTTTTAAACTTGCAAAAACATAGAAAAACGCTGTTTTGAACTATTCAAACTGACAAATTCATGTTTCTTTTGTGCAAAACAGCGATTTATGTGAAATGACGATAAAATTGCTGTTTTAAACTTGCAAAAACATAGAAAAACGCTGTTTTCAACTATTCAAACTGATAAATTTATGTTTCTTTGGTTCGAAACGTTGGATTTTTGTGAAATCACGATAAAACTGCTGTTTTAAACTTGCAAAAACATAGAAAAACGCTGTTTTGAACTACTCAAACTGACAAATTCATGTTTCTTTCGTGCGAAACGGCGATTTATGAGAAATGACGATAAAGTTGCTGTTTTAAACTTGCAAAAACATAGAAAAACGCTGTTTTGAACTATTCAAACTGACAAATTCATGTTTCTTTCGTGCAAAACGGCGATTTATGAGAAATGACGATAAAATTGCTGTTTTAAACTTGCAAAAACATAGAAAAACGCTGTTTTGAATTATTCAAACTGACAAATTCATGTTTCTTTCGTGCGAATCGGCGATTTATGAGAAATGACGATAAAATTGCTCTTTTAATCTTGCAAAAACATAGAAAAACGCTGTTTTGAACTATTCAAACTGACAAATTCATGTTTCTTTCGTGCAAAACGGCGATTTATGAGAAATGACGGTAAAATTGCTGTTTTAAACTTGCAAAAACATAGAAAAACGCTGTTTTGAAATATTCAAACTGACAAATTCATGTTTCTTTCGTGCGAAACGGCGTTTTATGAGAAATGACGATAAAATTGCTGTTTTAAACTTGCAAAAACATAGAAAAACGCTGTCTTGAACTATTCATCAAACTGATAAATTCAGGTTTCTTTCGTTCGAAACGGTGGATTTTTGTGAAATCACGATAAAACTGCTGTTTTAAGCTTGAAAAAACATAGAAAAACGCTGTTTTGAACTATTCAAACTGACAAATTTATGTTTCTTTCGTGTGAAACGGCGATTTATGAGAAATGACGATAAAATTGCTGTTTTAACTTGCAAAAACATAGAAAAACGCTGTTTTCAACTATTCAAACTGATAAATTCATGTTTCTTTCGTGTGAAACGGCGATTTATGAGAAATGACGATAAAATTGCTGTTTTATACTTGAAAAAACATAGAAAACGCTGTTTTTAATTATTTAAACTGACAAATTCATGTTTCTTTCGTGCGAAACGGCGATTTATGAGAAATGACGATAAAATTGCTGTTTTAAATTTGCAAAAACATAGAAAAACGCTGTTTTGAACTATTCAAACTGACAAATTCATGTTTCTTTCGTGCGAAACGGCGATTTATAAGAAATGACGATAAAATTGCTGTTTTAAACTTGCAAAAACATAGAAAAACGCTGTTTTGAACTATTCAAACTGACAAATTCATTTTTTTTCGTGCGAAATGGCGATTTATGAGAAATGACGATAAAATTACTGTTTTAAACTTGCAAAAACATAGAAAAACGCTGTTTTGAACTATTCAAACTGACAAATTCATGTTTCTTTCGTGCGAAACGGCGATTTATAAGAAATGACGATAAAATTGCTGTTTTAAACTTGCAAAAACATAGAAAAACGCTGTTTTGAACTATTCAAACTGACAATTCATTTTTTTTCGTGCGAAACGGCGATTTATGAGAAATGACGAAAAAATTGCTGTTTTTAAACTTGCAAAAACATAGAAAAACGCTGTTTTCAACTATTCAAACTGTTAAATTCATGTTTCTTTCGTGCGAAACGGCGATTTATGAGAAATGACGATAAAATTGCTGTTTTAAACTTGCAAAAACATAGAAAAACGCTGTTTTTCTACTATTCAAACTGTTAAATTCATGTTTCTTTCGTGCGAAACGGCGATTTATGAGAAATGACGATTAAATTGCTGTTTTAAACTTGCAAAAACATAGAAAAAACGCTGTTTTCAACTATTCAAACTGATAAATTCATGTTTCTTTCGTTCGAAAACGGTGGATTTTTGTGAAATCACGATAAAACTGCTGTTTTAAACTTGCAAAAACATAGAAAAACGCTGTTTTGAACTATTC